>BMAO01026881.1:0-44480 GCA_019973975.1 Trichonephila clavata | reverse complement strand
AAATCTTACACGGAAAGGACGTGACGAAATGGACACCATTCAAACTTTTAGTAGGAACCAAAATGCGTAACAAGGAAGACATTCGAATCAAAGACCTACTGCTAGAAGAAATGACGGAAGAACTACAAGAACAACGTGAAATTCTAAGGAATGATGCCAAACAGAACATACAAATCATACAATCTGAGAACCGAAAGACAAACAACAAAAGAAGAAATAGAGCTCCTATATACAAAGAAGGTGATCTAGTAGCCATCCAAATGATTCAATTTGGAACTGGACTAAAACTAAGACCAAAATTCTTAATTCCTTATAAAATAACTAAAGCAAACTCTAGAGACAGATATGAAGTGGAAAAAGTTGGTCAGAACGAAGGACCGAACTCCACCACCACTTCAGCTGATTTAATGAAGCATTTTTATACAAATTAAATTTTGAAAATTAGTTATTATATTTAATCTTTCTCACATTATATACTTTTCGAGAAATTAATTGCTATTATTGGTAACACTCGTTTCCAATAATCATATTATATTCGTTTGTAACCATTATATTTTCGTATCATTCTTTACCTTTCGACCTATTCGAAGAATTTTTTTTGTGATTTAGTATTTAGTAATTGTAGGTCGTATTATAGAATATTTTGTTATTTTTATATGTTTTATTTTAGGTCGGAAATGTGAATATTGGGTATACATCTTTTCATCTGTAATATTTTATTATTTTAAGGACAATATTTTTTTATGATTATTGCATAAACATTCATAAATCACAAAATTAATGGTTATACTGAATCTAATTTAGCCCTCTCTTTAGCAAGTAATTCAGCTCTAAACACCCTGTAAGAGCTGAGAGACCAGCTCTGTCAGATAAGGGTGATTTTGAAGGATATCCCATAGAAATTTCTCTTTTTTTGTAAAAGATTAGATCATCCCTTTGCAGAGGACGGCAATGTTAGTCAAAAAAGCATTCCATAGCAACGCCCTCTAGCGTGCTTATTAAAAAGCTGAATCGTTTTGGTTTCATCAGAGGCCCTCTAACTATAGACTAGAAAGCATCGTATCAGCGCGTCCTCGCTTCTTCTCCACAACTGGCGGTAAGTCCCCTGCATCTCACATAATGAGTTTCATTTAATCTTTAACGTCCTCCTAAAAGGAATTATCTGTCCTTCCTATATTAATGTTCCTATTTTTTTAAATGCCGGCATGTGTGTGTCTTAATTTCCTTTCTGTAAAATATTCCCCGTGTAAATACTCTCCATATAGTTCATAATAAATTATTTAGTTTCTTTAATCTATATTGTCTAATCTATTTCTCAAAGTTAACCCGTACATCCTAAAAAACCCCTAGACAAGACACCCCGCCAAATAAAAATCCCGCAATCTGAAGAATCTAACTTTTTCGGAAGATTTCGGTTAGATTGATATATATATATATATATATATAAAGAAAAAAATATATATTATATATATGTATATATAGTGTGAACTAATAGTAGGGATTGAAAAAATGTAATTTGTGAAGTTTTATTTGATGTTCAGATTTACCCATAAATTACGAGAAATATATTATAGAAGTCCTTACTTTCTAAGAATGAAATGAATTCCTAATAATATTATTAATACGAATGTGAGTTTGCTTGATTGCTATGATTTCACGCCTAAGCGACTAAATCGATTTTAAAAATCATTTCACCAATGGAAAGCTGCATTATCAGCAAGTAACATAGAATATATTTTATCCTTGTATTTTTACTCCAAGTTGTCGCACAAACGCTTATTTCGTTATGTTTGTTATACATTTATCAAATAAAAACTTTGAGAATTATCTCCAAGTTGGCTAGAAAATTCTCTATTCCGACAATCAAAGAAATTTTACTACAAGTTTTCTCTCACTTTTTAAAAAGAGAAATGACAGTGTTTCAGCAAATTGACTAATACTGAAAGCTCTATGATAATATTAAATGATAGCTTCATAAAAATTTTTGATTTATCAAATATTTAGTATTTTGAGTTTTTTTATTTTTTTAAAAAATATTTCCATTTTTAGGCCATGTTTTATAAGAAATTTTTCACTGAACCTAGATACTTTATATGGAGATGTTACTATAAACCGATATACTAGATATTTTTACGGAGGAAGCCATACAATATAAACCGCGAAAAAAATTAGGGAAATTTACGCAATATGTGTATCGTCTTGCGGTCTTTCTAATCCTCAAAACCTTTGGGATAAGTACAAAGAGTGAATGGGGTAAGATATTTTGCAATGACTGTAGTCAGTACATGAAGATATGACTTTCAACGAAAACATCTACAACGAAACGCTTATAATAATTTAAAATAAGTTTTTCACTTTGGCTGGGGAGAAGATACATGATATAGGAATTATTAGTCCACTACGAATCGGCTGAAATGACTTCGATAATGAAATTACTTGAGAATTAGACTACGATTTTATAGTATTCAACATCAAGTAACAGAATTAATATCTCAGTTAACTCCAGAACAAAGTCACGTTTTCCATCAAGTGTTACGTATAATAGAGTCCGGCAGTAGTGCACTCTTTTTCCTCAATGCCCTGGAGGAACCGGAAAAACCGTTTTGCTGAACTTTTCTTAATGATCGTCAGAAAAAATTAGAAGATAGCAGTTTTTGAGTATTCTTCCGGTATAGCCACGACACTACTCATCGGAGGTTGTACTGCAGATTATGTTTCAAATTTACCTTTTGAGTATTGCACGTGAAGATTCACCCATCTGCAATTTCAGCAAAAATATCTCTCGCGGCAGGATGCTTCAACAATGTAAATTTCATTGTTGGATGAAAGTACCATGTGTCGCAAGAAAGCTATAGAAGCGTTAAATTGGACTGTTTAGGATTTACTAGATAGTACACATATTATGGGAAGAATGGTAGTTTTATTGACTGGTGATTTCCGATATACTCCTTCAGTAAATCGAGAAGGGTACTCAGGCAGATGATATCTGAGCCTGTATTAAATCATCAAGCTTACGGGCGAAAGTAGAAAAATTCAGTCTGAAAACGAATAAGAGAGTTAAATCTTCATAATGATATAGATTCCACACATTATGCATAGATGCTATTGAAAATCGGTGATGGATGTTAAAACGCAGAGGCTGAATGTTATATTTTACTTTACAGATAATTCTGTAATTTAGTAGAAAATGTGTAGATCTTATTGCTTAAGTTTACCTGGGCTTGAAAAAAATTTTAAATTGTGAACAGTGGATTTGCGGATATCAATATTGGGGCCTTAAAAAAGCATTTTCAATAAAATCTACACTAAACTTTTAAAATATTTTCAGGGGTATGAAGGAATATTTATCATTGGATACAATCATGGATACAGAACAAAGTACTTTATATCCCACGGAGTTCTTAAATTCGCTTGAAACTTTCAAGTGAACCCTGACATAAACGTCTATAAAAAATAAATGTACCAATTATGCTTATGCAAATTCTCGATGTTCCTCAATTATGTAATGGAACGAGACTACGGATCACAACATTAATGCAGAATATACTTGGTTCCACTATTTTAACAGGTGTTGGAAAAAGAGGGAAAGTGTTATCATTCCTCTATTTCCAATTATCCCCATTGACTTACCCTTTCAATTCAAACGAGTTAAATTTCCAATCAACCTCAGTTTTGCTGTTACTATTAACAAAGCGGAACGCGCGCGACAATCATTGCAGGTAGCAGGTGTATATTGGAAAAAGCCATGCTTTTCTTATGGCTATATGTATCCTCTTCACGTGTGTCCAATGCCCGAAATCTCCACATATTTACACCTGACGGGAGAACATATAATATAGTACACAGTAGTATGTTAGAATAATATTCTGTTTTGAGCTCTTTTAAAGAGGAATTATTTATTAAACGTAGATACTTTCAACTTTTTGAAATATTATTAGCTTAAATTATTGAATTTTTGTTGTTAATTATTATAATAAAGTATGTTTTCAGTTTTTTAAACTAAGCTCGATTTTAGAATATTTAAATTTTAATGGTCTCTGTCAAGCAATAAAATATTATCATATTTAATTTACTTTCTTATGATTATGACTTAGACAGTTATTTAAAGACAACGCGACTGAAGTCGCGGGTAAAATCTAGTTAGTGAATGAATTGCTATACGTGAAGCATTTGTGCATTAATTAAAGTAATTTATGTTATCAGATGTAACAATTCATGTGAAATTATGAAATAACTCACATCTCAGAAATAAAATATGACTCACTTCAAAATATTAATAATTTTACAATTTCATTATTTTTTTAATTCTTATTTAAGAGCAGCACTTAACTTAAAAATAATAATTTATTTTATTTTTCAAATTACCTACTTACCATAGAATATCATTTCAGCATAGATATGTTTTGAAATTCTGAAAAAAAAATTACCTACCCAATGAACCATTACTCCCAAATAATAACTTAACTTAAAATTATTTTTTACTACCTGCAGGACATTAATTCCAAACTAAATACGATGCTTGATATAACACACACGCGGTGTTCTTGAAATTTATATACTTAAAAAAGTAATTTTCTTAAGATATTTAATTAAAATAAATTCTAAAATTGAAATTATTATTATTCTTCATTTTTAGCAACTTATAATTAACGAGCTGATAGTCGCAAAATTTTCGTAAGAAATAAATAGTTTAAAAAAAAACTGACAAAAAATTTACTTTTGTTGAAATATTTATTATAAAGTCTGTCGGTTTTAATTAACTCTGAAATTTTTTCAATTTCTTGAAAAATGTGATAATTTAAAAGTTGTTAAAAGTAAAAAATAAAAGGAAAATTAATTAAATTTTCCTTATTGCAATTTATTATCTAATTCGAAAAAGAGGTTTACTGCAGCGAAAAAATATGTACAGCTCAGCAACTAAGGATGAATTAATAAAATATTTTCACAGGGACTATAGTTATAATAGTTAGTATTTTGATACATTTTCATTTAATTGATTGCTGTACTTTGTAATTTTATCATCATTTCTTTTGTTCTATAACTATTCTAAAACTGCGATATCCAATTAGTGTAAATCATCTGCATATATTTTTTTTTCATAGTGCAATTCGTATTCATCGTATGCTTAATAATCGTTAAAATAACGAATCGCTTCCCGGAGATAATTCTTAAAGAAGAAAATATTATCTTTAAGTGCTTTTCTGTAATTTTTAACACGGTAAAAAAATTCGAATGCTTTTATTCAATCTCTGTTTTATAAAACAATCTTTAAAACTGTTCCCTATTATGGAAGACTCATTATGAAATTCTCAATTTGACTGGATGATATGAAAAATAAATATTTTAAAGCAAAACGTTTATTTTATTTCTGCTCGAATTAGGGTAAAAATTTAAACACACACACATACACACAAACTCTAATCATTAAATGCTCCAAGCTAACTTTTTTAAAACAGTACTACGTATCTAATAAAAAGGAGAAATTTTTTTTTGAAACTATGGTTGTGTAGAGCATTGGACGTTAATGATTAAAATAAATATGGTAGATTCGGGGTTTATATTCAATAAAGTCTTCTCTATAATGAAATAATTAGTTTTTAATTAGAGTTAGGTAACACGAAGACAACAAATACCAAAGAAAAAACTAAGGACATAGACCGCGGATGGATTTTCACAGTACTAACATTTCCTCCTCACTTGGCCTGTACTAAAATTGATTTATAGTTAGATGACAGCCTCTGATAATCAGGAACAAATTTTTGACAAGATCGATTACACGATGGAAATTCATTGATAGAATTAGATCAATTTTACAGAAGCAGAACATGGTGAATTGTTTTAAAAATGAAAAAGGGAAGTTTAACATTTTTAAGTCATTTCCAAGAAACAATCAATGTTGTTGAAGTTGTGCTATTTGAACGGAGAGTCAACGACTGTTGTGTTCCGAAAATTTCACTGGGTGAAAAAAATGATAACGAAGAACTATTCATCCTTCTTCGATAAACAGAATCTATAATTGGGCTGAAAAATGTGCGCAGTAACAGCACAGCGATATCTCACTCTTTTGCGTGACACAATCTCTTAGCATTAAATCAAAAGGCTGTGTTATCCGCAACATACTTTATGCAGGATGTTGCCTCGCCATTTTATGGCAATCCAGTGAAACATGATTCTTACAGAGTACCTTTAGTGAAGACTGAATGATCAATCGCGTTTGCAAGAACGCATGGCCTCCTCGATCACCCGGGCTTGCTCCGGTTGACTTCTGGTATTAAAGCTGTTTGATTTCGCTTGTGCACTGTTAACTGCTATGTACTGTCGAACTGTTACGAACTTTTGGCTCACCCTGTACTTAAATAGTACTTGTATGTATAAGGAAATGTGTAATTTACATATGACGGTAGGTAATTTACATATAAAACATTATTTATATAAAAATATTATTAATTTACTGAAAGGAAGCATAACAAAATACATTCTGACATAATAAAAAAATATATATAAAATACGCATTTACACTGATATAATATGCATTTAAATGTATAAGTACTGCACAATATATTTGATAATTAATTTAACAATACCCAATTAAGAATAATCTTAATAATTACCAGGGACTGTCATATAAATTATTGTTATATTACCAATGGCTGTCATTAAATAAAGAATGCAGCTCGTTTTCCCTCGCCTTCCAAAATGAGGACCATCATCAAAAGTCTGCGCAATTATTTAGAAACACATTCCAACACGGATAAGAATAACGAAATGGACGATATCGAACAAAATGATGCTAAAAAAGACAAAGCAATGCAAAATACCAGATTATTTTGCAAAAACTCAATAAATGTTTTGTTTTTCAAAAAACTTGAAAGCTTTGTATTAAAATAATCCTTAAGTTATTGTGATTTTTGTTTTGTTTTATTCTTGTTTTTATTTAATGCATGCATATGCATTTCTTTGTAATTAAGATAAAATCTAACAAGTTTAATTTTATTGATATATATATTATATATGTATGTTTATGTTAGTATATATAATTCCAAGTTTCTTAAGTTATAATTATAAATTTATTTAAACATATGGATATACATTTTACATGGTCTAAGTTTTAGGTATTATTTCATTAAAACTATAGTGAATTTTTGCTATAGATATTAAGTTCTAATTTCTAGAAACTTAATAAAAAATTCTACACAAATATGAATAATTTTTAATTTCAAACTATTGAGACTGGAACTAGGCTTAGTAAGATTACTCGGTCAATGTTCGTTGGTATATTATAATGGAATACGTAGAATCGATAGAAAGTAACTATTAAACCTGTTATATTGCTATATTGATAAGCTACTTAGTTAGTTTATATATTTTTAGCAATTAATATTCTAATACTTGTTAGTATTTTTCAAATATGTTACTCTAGTTTTTTTAACATATTATATAATATAGAGATGATGAATACAACAGATAATGACAAAGTATTGAGAACTATGGGTGAAGGTAGAGATTCAAATACATAAACTTTCTATTATATGTTATTCTAGAGCATTCTGAAATAAGGAATACTCAAAGAAGTCTAAAACAGCTTTTATGCAGTGCAATAATGTTTCTAGTAACTCAAATGATATCAAATGTAATAGATGCTACTTAGGTAAGCATCAATATAGTAAATTTTGAAATAAAAAGTTCACTTTTACAAAAGATTCTGATTCAATAGATGTAAAAATTGTAAAATGATAAATGATGATCAAATCAAAGAAGGTTTCTAAATTTACCTTCTGTAAGACATTTAATTGTATTTAATTATTGAAATGTAAACAGGGCTATTTTAAATATATTGGACAGAATAAAATTATTATTAGAATTAATCAACTTAAGTATGATACTAAAAACTTCAATAGTATTTAAAATTCAAATAAAATAGAAATTCGACACTTCAATACACATGGATTTGAAAATGTTGCATTTAATATTATTAAAGTAGTCCTTGATATTAAAGAAATATTATGGTGGGAAAATTTCTATATTAAATATTATAATACAGTTTATCCTTATGGACTAAGTGTATTATTACAAGGAAAATTATTCTCAATGCAGTTAAACAAATTTCTCAAGATTATTTTTACAATAATAAGATAAAAAATACTAATAAAAGAAACACTAGATGGGCTAGAAATAAAAGATTAAGTAGAGACAAAAATGTACTTTCAAATAGTATTATAGATATATATAAAATTATCAAGATCACTTTTAACGGAAAACAGATTAAATGTTTAATGTTTGGACTGAGTAAGACAGAATAATGTATTACAGAAGATGTACTAAATTCAGATAAAATAAAGATTGTCCTGCTATACTTAAAGTTACACTATTCAGAGGCCTGTGAAACCTGTTCTGCTTATCGGATTTTGATGAAACTTGGAATGTATAATACATGAACCACGAGGAAAGGATTTCTGCAATAAAAAAAAGGTTAGTACAAATTTTGGCTACCAGGTGGCCTTTGTGGAATATTCCTTTGCGTTAATCCGTAAAGCCTCTATATAAACTTGTAGTCATAGCCAGATAATCATTCAGCGTGTGTTTGTCATCGTTAATCATGCTCTTACAAAAAAAAAATCGATCTTTACTGGTCAGACTGTTTTATCAGAACGGTAGCAACCACTTAGTTGATCTGCGATAATATCGTCGTTTAAAAGATTTGTGAAAATGCCCATATCAAGGATTAGTTTGAGAAACATGATCATGAAATTTGAAAAGACTGGAGATGTGTGGATGTGCTTCCCGGATGAAGACAAAAAACAGGTTTGCACTGAACCTGTCGAAAAAGTCCTTACTGCTATGATAGAAAGAGTTTCGAGTTCCATCTACTCTTCAGCAAGTGGTCGATCAGTGCCATGTGAGTTGGAGATGATCAAGTGTATTTTGTGATCTTGAGGTTTCAACGTTGGCAACACTGGATTCTTATATGGATACCGTTTTAAAATGTATCGCGTAATTTTTTGTACTTTTGACCACGGCATCTCCTACTCACGTGACACTGATCGACTACTTGCTGAAGGATAGTTGAGACTGGAGGCTCTTTCAACCACAGCAGTAGAGAATTCTTCGACACTTTCAGTCCCAACCGGTTTCCCTCCTCGTACGATCTCCAGCACAACCATATCTCCAGTATCTTAAAATTTCATGATCAGCTTCCTCAAACCAATTCTTGATATGGGGCCTTTTAGCAGATCCTTTAAACAAAGATGTATAGATGTTTTAGGGATTTACGTAAGAAATATTCGAAAAAAGCTACCTGGTGATCACAATTTGTACAGATTTTTTTTATTCAAAAATATTTTTCACTTGGTTTTATAGCATATATTTTAAGTTTCATTAAAATCCAATAAGCAGGACATGTTCTACATACCTCTGAATAGTGTAACTTTAATTATAACCAACCGGTATCATGATAGACATTCACAAATTTTTGAAACATAATCATAAAATAAAAGTCAATGTAAATAAAAAATAAATATTACTATTTGTAACTAATTTGTACATAAATATAATTGAATATTATATATTTTTAAATATAATTAATAATTATATTATAATTATACATATATATATATATATATATATAATACATTAAAATTAGTTACAAATTGTTTTATAATATGAAGTACAATATATTATATATAAAATATTATATATACAATATTATAATAATACATAAATATATTATAATAATTATTAATAAAAATATTTTATAATTAATATAATAAAATATATATCTTATATATTATTAATTTAATTATTTAATAATCATCTAAAATATTTAATGTATTTTTAAATAAATTTATTTAATTGTAAAAATAATTAAATGGACTAAAAAATTATAGCAAAAAATCGACCGCGTGTCTCGAACCGTGGCCTGTCGCATGGTAGACAGTTACTTTACCGACCACGCTGCTGCGCAGTTGGAAGAACTTAAAATTTAATTGTATATAAGCTAAGCATGAATTTCGAAGTTTATTTTCTCCGAATTGTCTGGCCATTCGGCGGAATTACATTGAGGATTGAACACCCTAAAGGAGTAAGTATTTCTGCACAAAGTCTCGTCCCGAAATGAATTTCATTGGTCGTGTCCTCCTCTTGTTAGATTAAAACACATGTATAAAGTTGTTTTAAGAATATATTTACAGTAAAAAATTCTTTAAATTCGATTTTTTGACAAAATCTGAACATGGAATTACCTTTATTCAAACACGGTCTCCTTTTCTAAAAAATATACTTCTATAATAATAACAATTTGCCTATACATAGAGCTCAGGCATCTATCTGTACACACACAGAGCCTGAACTAGGAGTTTCAAAGTATGTAGCTTAGAAGTAGATTTATCCACGTTTTAATACATCAGATTGAAAAAACTTTAACAAAAAACCGCCGATTATTATTTTAATTAACTCTTAAAATAATATGAATCTTTTAACAATCCTGGTCCAGTCTCTGTAAAAAATCGTATCTGTCTGTAACCAAAATATTATTATTATAATAGAATTTTTCATAAAAAAAATGTTTTAAATTAGGTAATTCTATGTTAATGTTTTTCCAAAATATCACATTTAAATAATTTGTATTTTAATACAATTGTTAAAACTATTTTTAACGTGTATTCTAATCTAAGTGACACTAAATATTAAAAAAGTATTCGTTTGTGAGCTTTTGCAAAATCATCGTTTCGAACGTAGTCTGATATCTTAACTGCTCTCTCCACTAAGTATTTCATGATATTGTATGAATTTGTAATGTGGGATTGTGCGTGCGTGTATAGATAAATGTACTTATCACTCTCGCGCGCACATTTGATTTAAAAATAACAGAACTAAATAACAATTTTTTATTATTTTTAAAATTAAAGTGGAAATATCTTTTATGATCTCGTAACCCCCTCACAAAAGCAGATGTCTTCAAAACTCATTCCCATTCACCTCTTACTCAAAAAAATAAAAATGCTTAATACATATGAAGCCTTAAACTGCTTAGTCTTTGTAAATGTTTTTTCACTGTCCATATCTATATCCTTCTCACCTCTTTTTCTGTGCTTTATACTTTTAGCTCTAGAAGTGTTTCGATGTTCAAAAGCATGGTGTAATATTTTAAATAAATGATTTTAAAACATGAGCGCATTGCACATGTACATTTGGAGTGTCTTCGTAAAAAAAAAACGTGTTGTACGGCAGATTAAACAAAAAATTAAAAACAGTTTAAGGATAGTCTAACGAGTTTCAATAATAGTTTGAAAGCATAGGTGAATGTAATACGCCGTAATATACAGTACGTTAATGTTGTGAATGTGTGTATTTGGAATTAAAATATATATTCAAACATTAAATACTAAACATTTTATTTTTTGTACTTTTGCCCCAAATTATCTTTTTAATACACTCATGCCCATAAATTAAGGTTAATGAAGTTCAATCAAGGAAAGAGACAGAAGCAAAACAAATTTGACTTATTTGTAAAGTCTATTTATTAATCAAAAGGTAAAGAGCAAAAAAAGATGCTATATAATTGACATAATTAATAAAAATTGCGATTTTTACTCCCTGGAGCAATTTTAAAAAAGAACCTATTTACAAAAAAACAGTATAACATGGTTAGTATGATGGTTAATACGGAGTATGTCTCCTGGACGATGCAAACAATTTTACTTCTTTACTTGTATTCCTTATACATCCCTCTTTTAAATTATCGTCATTTTACGCAATATTGGTGTCATGTGGTGGCTTCCTACAATTTCTATATGAGTTCTTGAAGATGTGTGTAGTCATCTTTTGGTGGATATGTTTACAATATTGGCCAGAATTTGTAAACACTTTTTAAAATATTTCCTTTTTTAAGTTTGTATGCTAATGAAAAATGTTACATGCGCGAAAGTCAAAGCATTTTATATTAGTTTAAAGATAGTTTAATCCTAAATTCAATACACAATAAATTGCAATGTATTAAAGGTTATACTGCAATAACTAGCGATTTACATTAGATACTGATGATAGCAGTGAGTTATCAGTTAGTAGTTTTTATTTTTTTATTACCGCTTCACATCGATGTTTCTTTGAGCTGAAAATTGTTTTAAGCTCCTTCTTCTTTTTTACATGATGCCAGGAAACAATTATATCCTCAATTAGTTTATTTTTATTTCATGGGTAAATGATTCGGACAAAAAATTTAAAAGGCGCCTCAAGTTTTTGATAAAATGTGTGGCAAGGGCTGTTTTCTGGCCAAAACAACAATGATATTTAGTCAAGAAGCGATGGAATCAAATAACAGAGTAGAGTGGACGTCTAGAAAGAGATGCGTGATGAGAAATTGATCTTACCTATGTTAAAATTTCAAAATAGGTGGATGGTTCAGTGGCTACATCTGGAGACGTAAAGTTTTGTTTAAGATGGCAGAAGACAAATTTCATAAAAATATAGCAGTAAAAGGTCGAAAACGGTGTACCACATCTGTTGATGGCAGAATAACAAAAAATACTATGACTCTAAGATAAAAGAATCTCATCAACGCTCATTTGATGTCATCTGAATGATGCTGGTGTATCTGTCAGATCAAAAACAATCAAGAGAGGATTAGAACAGATGTTATATTAAGAGGAAAAATTCCACGAAAAAGCCTTATCTCAATTTACTTTAAAAAAGCGTCAAAACGTTTAAAAAGATTATAGTGTTCAATGGAACACATTAATTGAACAAATTCTTAATGATTACAAGTTATATGTAGCAATGAACATAATATATCGTTATTCGGTAGTGACGACTGAAAATATGAAAGACGCAGAATAGAAGAAATGCTAAACCCTGTCTTCATCTAGGAAACTGTGAAGTACCCACATAGTTTTATGATTTTGCCATGCATTTCAGCTGATGGTATTGGTCTCCTTCATAGCATCGATAGGACACTGAATGTCAGAAAATACATTGGCACCATTCTAGAATTCAAACTTCTACTTTCCATCAGGGATCTATTTACCAACAATACTACATTTCTTTCAATAAGATTCTGCTGCAATCCTTACAATAAAGTAATAGAAAGACTGGTATCGTTCTAAAATCGTTGAATTGTTGTTCTGGCCAGAAATACGATCTGACCTCTATCATATCGAAAACTTGTCGCACCGTTTAAAACCTCTTGTCCGAATGAGGTATCCATGAAATACAAATGAAATAATTGATGATATAATTGTTTCCGGCATCATATAACAAAGAAGGAAGATGTAAAACTATTTACAGCTAAATAAAACATCTTTGTGAAGCTGTAATAAAAAAATAAAGGCTACTGCACTAAGAACTGCTAACTCACTGCTATTATCAGTGTCTAATGTATATCGATAGTTTTTGAAGCATAACTTTTTTTTTGCTTTGCAAATACTTACATTTTGATTTTTGTATTGAATTTAGTATTAAGTTTTCTTTAAAATGGTATAGAATACCTTGCAGTTTCTGCAACGTAACACTTTCCATAAGCATACAAACATAAGAAGCATGTTAGTTGTATGAAGTGTCAGCAATTTTGGCCACCACTTTATATATTTAGAGTTCGATTTCGGCGTTACTCTGAATTATCCTTAATTTATGGACATATGTGTACATAACAATTATTAAATAAAATTACCACGCTTTATATTTGTTGATTTATACTATACAATTTTTGATATGGAAAGTTAACTTATGCGTATAATCATTTTAAAAGGTGGCCCTCCGCAAAACACTTCCACAAAATGGTTCCTGAACTACAAAAATTACAAACCCTTTCTCTAAAACGGTGCAGTATGTGCTGGTGTTTTTTGTATGTTGTTTTCCCAGTACGCTCTTGAGGGGCCCACATTTGCAAATTTGATGAGGAAATATATACAATCTTTTTAGCTGTGTCTCAAATTTTGCGAGTAAATTTATAATTAACACCTCTTCTATGTTAATTATTCTAGTTGAGTCTAGGCTACAGATGCAATAGCACTCCTCAGTAGTGATCAGGAACTCCTCCTGTGAACAAAATGTAATCAGATAACAAAGAACGACGGGAAATCATAAAATTTCAGTGTATCCCACCCCATGCAAAGAGCTAAAATAATGAAAAGGAAGAAGAAAGACACTTAGGAATTGGAAAGAAAAGCCAAGAACAACAGCGAAAAAAATGCGCATAGTTATTTGTTGAATGCCCCTTTCTCATTTCTCCAGGAATTGTACCCATTCCTGAAGGAATGAGACACTCCGCCTCCTGCATTCCTTAGAAGTATAGGAGAACATATATCATGTCTGCATACAACACAGTAAAGATATTTAATTTGAAGAATAGATTACATGAAATTAATAGAAAGGAGTTAAATCGTAGATAGCGTAAAAGAGGTTACGATGAATTTCAGCTTGAAAGCAGGGCATGCCTGCTTAGCTAAATACCTCAGCACAATAGACAAACACTAGAATATGTCTTATTTGTAAAGCATACGCTATAAATAAAAAGCACTTGCTTGATCTTCATTCCAGATCTTCACCCTAAGCTAATGTAATGAGTGATGTTCGCCTGCTGTATTAGATGGTTAGGAGACTCATGTTGAGATCGCAAGTTTACTTTATCGTTAGATATATGTGTTTTCAATTCTTAAAGTTTAATTGAGTAGTTTTTGGGTGTTTTCATTTTTTGGCCTTGTCATGTTTTAAGTTTTAATCTTTAGTGTTGTTTTTGCAGTATTGTTCTTTGATGAGTGTCCTGATATAAATAGATTGATTTCCGTTTTTGACTTATAAAACAAAAACAGCATAAAATTTTTTCCCACATCTAACTACCGAGTTTAATTTTACAGATTCTATTAGTTTCAAATTTTTTATATAAAAGTGCAGAATGATAAAATATGATAAACGAACGTGTTTTATCATTCTTACCAAGATTTCAGAGCCGTAATATTTCCTACTTTAATTAAAATCCGAAAAAAATGCTGTCAACATCGCATACCTTAAAATCACTCAACACTGCTAGTGCCGTTTAGAAATGACGGACACAAGCCTTCGGATATTGTTAACTTCTTACTATAGTGAAATACCGTCAACAAGGGGCCATAAGCTAGGGGTTATGTACAGGATGTGCTTTTAGATGGGAAGTGGATGTATAGTAAAAATGATTTTACTTTTCTGGTTGGCGTCAATGCAGATATAAAGAAGAAATATGGATAACAATTATCGCGAATAGCATTGTTTTTATGGAAAGGAACATAATAATCTTTTTTGGGTGTTACGGTACAGAGACAAAACATCATTGATCTTTATTTCGTAGGTAGGAAAAGTTAATCAGAGGAACTGAAAAATGCAGCAAAAAATATAAACCAGGACAATATTCAACATAAGGTACTGTTGCAAATTTGTCTATCGCAACGGAGTTGATTAAAATGAGCTTTTTTCACCAACAAAATGAAAATCGCTTCAGCAGATCAACGACTTCTATGTGAAGAGGAATAACAGACGATAGTCCATCGATGGTGCCTCCAACGAAGCCACGGAATAACTGGACATGAAAAATGAGTACTTTATGTTGTTTTTGCTTATGCCACCTGTGAGACGTAGTCAGATCGAGGTCCACGAAATTCAGCATGTCAACGGGCAAGAGATACGTCTGTCATTAGCCTAAGCTTTGAGCTCATGAAGCTGACAGCTCGATTTTGCTCACGATAGATAGCGACACCATTCGGACCCACAGATTTAACGAGCACGTGCTCCGTTTGTACTCGACGAGTATTTGGTGGCATCGGGCATCTAACCCAGGCCTTCCGGTCTGGCGTCCGATGCTCTAACCACTAGGCTACCCCCGTCCGGACTACTTTATGCAATTGTTAATTGAAAAAGTCAATGAAAGCCTAAGAAAACCACATTCATGCTGAAAATCTATTACTGAATTCAAAGAAGATTCTGTTTTGAGTTTCTCCGGATATGGATATAGTAAAATGTATTAATAGTTCTTTGACAATAAGTAAACTACCACTAAATGAACAATTAGGGAGTTCCATACGGGCTTTATTTATTAAACGACATGCATTACTCAATAATAGATATATTGCGTTTCCTCTCACAGCAAGAAAAACTCAACATAGTCTGAATGAATTTGATTGAAAATTTCTACCTTATCCTACTTATTATAGCTTTTTTCAGTTTATAATCCCTTCAGAACTTTGAGGTATTTTCCAGATGGCAAAAAGTTCTGTAAGACACGGGGGATGAACATTTTTTTAAACTAGTATTTTCCTGTGATAGCAAAACCCTTCTTCCAGGATGGAATAAAAAACCACGCAAAAGTTGTAACATACTTGACCTACTTTCGGCCCCGGCTAGAGGTGTGAGAGGAAGTGAAGGATGACTCGCCATAATACTTTTCAACTATTTATTCAGCACACTAATTATCAACAGACCAAATTGTAGTATTCATACAAGAAGAGATGTTCTAATTAAGAGCAATAGGGGAATTAACTACGAGAGACGCGAATTATGCGAAGACTTCTATTATATTGATCCTTCTTTTATAGGATCAGTCAACTACTCTAATATTTGAGTTACAATTTAGCTACGGTGACTGCTCGTCACTTAAATATCTACAAATATTTAATGCCCGAAACGCGTTATCGATATATACTAATACCTGATCAGTAGCTATCTTTCCTTGTTGTCAGCTTCTCTATATTTCAATCTCCAGGCAACTGTGGCTATCCCTCTATTCGTCTCACTAGCTAGAAAACCTATACTATATTTTACTGATTTAATCTGCATATCACGTTTTTTTCTTCCAAAAGGGTTCTTTGAGATTGATAGCCCAACGTTTTCCCAAGAGGATTAGTTAAATGACGCGTATAGATCTGTCACAAAGTGGATAAGTTTCACATTAAAGGATAAACAATATACTAATCGTAAGGTATTACCAACAGTAAATATTGTTCCTTTAAAATTCATCTGGATCTTGCATTAACTTTTCTTCAATCTTTTCCTTCATTTTTTCCCCAAATTTTTTTAATAACAAAAGTAAGGGGTTCAAGGGTTGTGAGAATTCGTCTATTATTCAACCGTTCGTAATAGATAAAAAAAGTGTAAGAAAATGAAATTCATTGAAAATTTTATTCAGTTTAGTTATCATAATGCAATTGATGGTTAGAGATCAATGCTTGTAAAAAAGAACTAAGGCAGTGGGTGATTTGAGTTAGTGAAGTTGATTTAAGTTTTTTAAAGATTGCTCATTTTATAACTATGATTTCTTACTCTTCAAAAATTTTATTTTGGCTATCGGTTACACTTACTTCCTTGAAAACAGTCTAGAGGGAATTGGTTTCGCTCGGGTCAATCATTCGTTCTCCATGAAAATATGCAACTTAATAAAAATGAAAAGGAGTTTTTTTAAGAATGTTGATTTAATTGTTAAATTGAAATATTTCAAATAAAAAAAGGATTATGATTAATGCCAATTGTACGATTACCTGATTTTAGCTTTAAATTTGACGTCTTTTCTTGTTCACTAATTATTTATTTGATTTTTTTTTTTTATTTTTGTATCAGGTCAGTTTTTTTTAACTTATCACATTTTTCTAATTAAAAAAATAACTACGATTGAGAGTTTGGAGTCAGTATGGTTCATGTACAAATGCACATTTATTCGATATTGTGTTCAATTTATAGGGTACGTTACATAGCACCTGGTGGAAAACCTCATAATTATTACACTCAATAGCGCTCCATATTTTAACTTATTCTGTTAATAATTTTAAAAAGTTTGTACAGACTAACGAACAACCCAATAGTACTGAATAACTTTATGAAATGTATACCAAAATCAGAATGCATTTGGAATGCCAAAGACAAAGCTTGGAATTTATTCTCGGAAACATTGACTCACAAGATGCGAAATTCAAACACACAAAGTTAAATTTACAAAAGGAATTTTGACTATTCGAAGAACAACCCTCCAAAATAAGCAACAACAAAAATTATACAATTCGGGTAGTCGAAGTCTTTTTTTTTAGCCTAAAGAGCAGTTTTCCTTCTGTTTATTACATTAATCTTTTTTAATAGAATTTTTTTTACTGCTTCAATAGAATTCTTAGAATTTCAATTTCATTAGAAAAGTGTTCAATTCAAAAATTGTACAGCATACTAAAAATATAATAACGTGATCTTTCATTTTAATGAAAAATCAGAACTTTATGTCTGGGAAATATAATTAAATATGTCTGGAAAATTTTGAACTTTGCTAATCGTTTCATAAAATCGTTAACTATTAAAGAACAGACACTGCTGAGTTAAAAAGAAAGTCTGTAGTAAGGATTTAAATAGAATTTTTACGAAACAAAGAATTTTTATTTTAATGAACAAACAATTTATCATTTTATTTTAAAAAATGTGAACATAATGAAAGGAACAGTAAAATAATTGCATACTTAAATGTTATTAAAATACATTGAAACTAAATTTGGGAGAAAGAAATAGACACATTTTGAAAATTATCTTTATAAATAATCAACAAAAAATTTAATATTACAATATTAATACAATATTTAATATAATTTAATAAATTTAATATTACAATTATTTACTTTCCTAGAATACCTTTAAACATAAAATAGAACATTATATCATCATCTAAAGGTCTTTAATGCATTTAAATAATTTGAACGTAAGGGATTTAAATTACCCTTAAACGTCCACCAGTGTTATTTCGATACCACGATATAAAATATACAAATAATTGTTTAACTAAATAATTGCAGGATTACTATTCCGTAGGGTTTAGTTTTTAGACTTTATTATATTATTTCATATACACACAAAATATATTTCATTTATATAATTATATTATATTTCATGGCGCTTCATTTCATAAACAAGTAACACAAAAAATTAAGTGAATTCCTACTTACAAGGGGAGGGCACGACTAAGGATATTCATTTGGGACGAGACTTTGTGCAATAGTAGTACTCCCTTAGGGTGCTCAAGCCTCAATTGAATATGCAGTCAATTCCCAGAAAATACCCTTCAAAATTCATGCTTAGCTTGTAAAAAATTAAGTTTAAATTACTGCCAGCGACGCAGCGGCATGGTGGATTAAGCACCTGTTTACCACGCGATCGGTCTCGGTTCAAATTCCCGGATCGGTTTTTTTTTTGTTTTAAATTTATTTAATTTTTTGAACAATTAAATAAATTTATTTATGAAATATTAAACGATATTTTATGTAATTATTTTGTATTTTATAAAGTAAAATAATTATTGCAATTATATAAATATTTATATTATACCTTATAAATATATTTTTATGTAATAAAACATAATACTTATAATAAAATATGTAACAAATACACCAAATAATATTTCATTTAAAAATTAGTTACAAATTGTTTTATAACGTGAAATGCAATATGTTATAAATAAGATATTATATCTAATATAACATAATCTATAAAATATATTATTAATATTATTAAATTAATTATTTTATAGTTTATATAATTATACAATAATTAAATTAATAATATATAATATATATATATATATATATATATATATATATGTTTTATAAATTATCATTATAATATATTTTATTTATTTTATAATATTTTATGTTTAATATTTTATTTATAATATTTTGTGTTTCTTATTAAAAAACTATTTGTAACTAATTTTTATATAAAATACGTTTTAATACTTATTATAATATATTTTATAATAAATATTATTTATTAATAATTATATTCATAAAATATAAATAATTATATAATTAAAGTAATTATTTTACTTTTTAAAATACAAATACTTAACTAAAATTCATTTAATATTTAATAAATTTTTTTAAATAAACTTATTTAAAATAATTTAAAACAAAAAAACCGATCCGATATTTTAACCGAAGCCGATCCTATGGTAAACTGGTGCTTAAACGACCATTCCGCTACATCGCTGATTGCAATTAAAACTTAATTTATTAAATCCTAAGCATGAATTTCGAAGGCTGTTTTCTCCGAATTGGCAGCCCATGCGGCGGAATTACATTGAGGATTGAACACTCTAGAGCATTGGTCCCCAAAATTTTTTGAGCTGGCGCTCTCTTTTTTAGTGAATGTTTCGTTACTGCCCCTTCCCACTCTAGATAAATAAGAGAGCACATAATGCATGGGGAAAACAAGAGTTAAATTTTAAAAAATACCTATTACTAATAGAAAATATTTATTTAATTTAATTTTTTTCTAAAACCCCAGTTTTCTTACTTGCGAACCTAAAATAGCTATTGCCACAAACTTATTGAAATGTGTAATATTACCTATTTTAGTCATAGATAGGATATTGTTGGAATTGAAACGCTACTGAATTTCTTCTTTAAAAAAAGTGGAATAAAAGTTTTAACTTTACTGTTATAAAGAAAAGGTTTTGATGATACGAAGTAATTAATAATAAACTATTGCTTTCAAAATAAATATAAATTGACAGTTTCAGCCTTTGAAGAATCACACGTTAATTCTTGGTTAACATATTTAATTAAGTCTTTTGTATAATATACGAAATGAAATGCAGTGGACAAAACATTTTTCCTACTGCTCACAGACAAAGACAACACGCGTACCACTGAAATTAAAATTTACCATATCATTCAATTTAATGTAGGTCTGAATGCAATGTAATTTTTAAGTTTTTTCATCCGATTCCCGAACTACCGAAATACGTGAATTTTCGTACAAGTGTTTTAAATGCATGCAATCAACATAAGTAAACAGTAATAAAGTTTACTTTTATTAGTACATAATCAGAGTGTTTTTTTAGTCTTTTTTAGACTATATTTGGTTAATCTGCCCAAGCCCCTCCGAGTCATCTCAACGCCCCTTAATTTTCTCTGAGGTCTTTACTGCTCCCCTGAAATCCTCAACCGCCCACAAGGGGGCGTTATAGCCCACGTTGAGAACCTATGCTCTAAGGGATAACTACTATTGCACAAAGTCTGGTCTCAAATGAATAACCTTAGTCTCGCCTTCCCCTTGTTAGGTCAACAAAAAAAATATTTTTGTTACTTATTTATTAAATCGTTACAATTAATATAAATATTTACATACATATAACAGAATCACAACATTAAGTCAAAATTAATTTTCATTAATTATCATTAAAGTATCGTGTTATCATCCAAAACAATCGTGTAGTCGCTAAGGATGTCGCTAAAAATGAAGTCAATATGGCTGTACCTGTAATATCTAAATAATTAATTTCAGTCAATTAATTTTAATTAATTATAAGCAAATTATGGTATTGTTACCAAAAACAATATAGATAATATCAGCTCAAATGAGTGCTTTAAAATGTAAGAAAATAACCTTTTCAAGTTTCAAAAATTCACCAAAACGATCACGAAGTCGCCAAAAATGATGGCAACGTGGCTGTATTTGTAATTCTTTGAATAACTAGTTTGAATGAATTAATTTATATTAATTATGATTAAATTACTGCAATGTCATCCGAAGTAATCGTGTATGTGAAATTTCAACTCAATTGAGCGCTTTAAAATATATTTTATTAACAGTTGATGTTTTATCATTTTTGATGTATATACAGAGTGAGAGTGTGTGAACTAATATTAGGAATTGTTGTACCACTGCTTTGTCGCATTTCATTTCTAGTAGCAAATTTGACAAGAACATAACTTTTATGCAGTATCCAATTTGTGCCTTTCCTAGTGACTTATATATCAGGATTTACTAGCATATTATCTACATCTACACCTTCTTCAGATTCTTTGCATTCATTTTCACTCAATTTTATGTCTTCATCGGAATCTAAAGTAGAGCAAGACAACAATCCACCATTTGATTCATTCTCAGAAAGCTATCACAAAAAAATTAACTGTTTCATTCAGGGCTTTGATCTTTTCTGGGAGTCACCGTTTCAGGGTGTCTATCCTACACTAAAATCAAAAATCGAATGAATTTTTTCATTATGAGCAAATAAGAAAATTCTAGGTAACGAAACACTTAGACACAGCAATTTTAGTATAATTGATTCACTTCCCCGGTGAATCCTATAGCACTGCATTCAAGCTCAAATATATGGGCAGTAGGACTTTGAGAAGTTTGTTTTAATATAATTATATCTATTTAGTGGAATTTATTTTGTTTCACGACAGATTTTATGATTAAAAATTGATTTCGTGTCGAAACGACACCAGCGGAAGTTCAAGGCATATTTATTTGGAAAATGTTTTCTAATTAACCTAGAATCACTGAAATTTTTCTTTGTAATCACCAAAGACAATGATTATATATCACGAAAATTTCCAAATTCTCTGAAAAATTCGGAAAGGCGAAACCAGTAAACAGGTCCTGGTGTCCAATTGGCACCGACGGACGGTATAGTGTTTAAGTCTATATCAATGCTGTTAAAATATCTCAAAAAGAAGGTATCGGATAATACCCTGGAAAATTGACTTCTTTAAAAGCATAAGCTCTACCCCTTCTAGGTTTTTAGAAGAGAATTATTAGGAATTGATATAATACTGAACGGATGTAATAACCGATATTTATGGTATCTTTGGATATTTCCTGTAAACGTAGCAAGTTCTAATACATTGATAATCAGTTCCATATTAGTGATAGAGCCAGTTACTCCATTCTACACAAGCAGAAACTGTATCACGGTATGTATTTGTATACGGTATCACGGTATGTATATGTATATTTCACGGAATGACATCTTATATCGACATTTTTGAGGCAATCAAATGTGGGGCAAACTAGCAAAGAAAAATTGATTGAAACACAATCGACCCTCGATAATACGAACCTCTCACTAATTCGAAGTATATGATCAGCCCCTAGAAAATATCTTGATATTTCAAACTAAAACAATACGTTTTAGTATACTCAATATTTCGAAGTAAAATCTGTGACTGGCCAGACTACAACATGTGATAATTATCTTATAAAACTATAAATTATCTAAAAAACTTTCCACAATTTGAACACTCACTATCATGTAGAGACATGTAGCAAACTAGTTGGAGTTAAAATGTTTAGTGTTTTATTGTCTTTGCGTGTGTCCCCTGTAACTCAGTCCATTTGATGACCATCTGCCTCCCGTCTTTGTGTTTCCCGGTTCGTCAAGCAAGTAGACTTTCAAAAGTTTAACAAGTAGCCTTACTATACCTGTGGTCAGAAATGATGATCCGTTATAGTGAAGAAAAGATGCATAGGATATTCCATTTTGATTCAGAGTGGCAGGACGATTTACGACTCATCCGTGTGACTAATGGCATGAGGTACCAAATAAGGCATTGGCTGGACTGGACCCTGCCTTGAAAAATTAATAGTATTGTGGATAGTGTCTGAGGGAACCGATAACTGATTAAACAGATTTTTTAAGATAACAGATTTTTTCGTGAAAAAGATTAAATATGTACAGTATGCCTTCTTTAAAAATCGTTTTTAATACACAAATGTATCCTCTTTTAATGCAGAGTGCTTTTAACTCCCGTATAATATTTATAGTGTATGGTATGTACTTTTAAAATTATTTTAAAATAAGCTTATACAAAAGTACAATTGTTGTTTTATTGCATAATTTCAAATTTAAATGTGTTAGAAAAAATTTTCTTTTCATCTATTTTGGGAATTTTTTCTAACCCTCTTCATAATACGAAGTTTTTCATTGGTCCCTCCAAATTCGAATTCTCGAGAGTCAATTGTATTTTAAATCCTTCCTCTACTTGCTTTTCCTTTTTATATTTACATGTAATCATGGCAACCTAGAGGTCAGTATTCGTAGCTGACTTGTTGAAGATTCTATTCCAGGTACCACTTCAGACCCAGCGTGTACATGATGCCGATGCTCGTTAAATTTGTCGAGACATAAAGTCCAAGCCTTAGAATGGTGTGGCTAGGCAGTTTGGAGAGGTAGATGACAGCGCAGACGTCATGCTCGTCACTTGACCGAGGTCCAAAATGAGAAGGTCCGTCGTCAAAATCTCTTAAGTTACTTTAAGTAATATGTTAATACATGGTGTACAGGCTTAAAGTATCCGAAAGTTCTGGCTTATTACGGAACAATCCATCAGGATACATCTGTTTATCGGAGATTCTTTGGGTCTTGTTCAATTGGCCGCACGTGTGCGCATTATTAGGCAATACCAAATGATATACTTGTTACACTGACTTAAGTAATAAAGATGTGGGTACCGCAGTAAAAGGTGCAGTGTGTATTTTGGTTATCGAATTTTAAATCAGTCACCTGCGTACAGCGACGTGTTTGAACACAGTGGAATGTCGTTACTGGCTTACCTAATAGACTTATCAGGACTACTGAAAAATGAATCACACTCACGATCAACACAGGCTTCTACCACGAAAACTTAAGGATACTTGTCTGTAAAAGATACCAAAGTTCCCGTCTTTTTTAAAGTTAACTACTCCTGCTCTTTGATGTCATTCTGTTCGAACACGTCGCTGTACACGCGTGACTGATTTAAATTCCTTTAACCTAAGTACGTCTTGCACATTTTATGGTGACACCCGTATCTTTACTAATGAAGTCAGTGTAACAAGTTTATTCTCTGCTTTTACTGAATAATGTGTACACGTGCTGCCGATCGGACTAGACCAAAAATTTTCGAAGGGGTTTCCAATCCATGGATGAACAGTTTATTACATTCTGATGGGTAGTTTCATAATAAGCCATAATTTTGGATACTTTAAGCCTGGACACCCTGTGTAACTCTCACTCACTGACTAGATTTATATTCTTGGAAACTATTACAAAATATTGTGGAAGTAACGCTATATACCTCTTAACATTGGTATGTCAGTTATAAATCTAATTTAACCCCAGTCCTCGAGAATGACAGATGCTCTCGGACTACATTTTGATGTCTTGTCAGTGGTCTCATAAAAATTATCTCGCTCTCTGAGAATGAGAAGATTTTATCCTCCTTTAACAGTCAAAGCACAAGACTTCTGCCGAGCATATTATTATGGATCTCTCAAGGAAACATACATGAAAGGATTCCCTTCTTTTTATAAATTTTGTGAATCAGTCTCCTTACGGATTATATCTGACTTTGTCAGTGTCTGGAAGAGTAGTAATATAGAAGATCTGAATGTCTTACAAGATTCAAATAAAGAAGCACAAATGCTTTAAAATCATAGTTCAAAATTAGTCAAATGAGTGGCAAAAGTTATTCATTTATTTTTACATAAAAAAAAGATAAGAAATTTCATTGCAACAAAATTGAGTCATGTGCTTTCTGAATCAACATTGTAATATTGAGCATCAATAGCCTAAATTTTCCTGACGTCACAGTTACATGATAAATACGATCACGTTTTTTCAGTCAATCAGTTCATCCACTTCGTTGTTGCCAGTTTTTGCTTCTTGCAGAGGCTTTCTTTTAAAAACTACGTACTTGCCATCAATAATAACATGCGTAGTTAAACAAATTGCATTTGATTTAAAATTACATTTAGGTAACTTGGTAAATATGGGTACTAATATCCTTAATTGAAAATATACTTCACTAAAACCTTTTTAATTTTTCCGAAAATTAGATATTTTAAATTTTATTGTACAGTATTCCTTATGCTATATGAACAAACATCTAACTCTTATTCCTGTGTGTATAAAGAAGTTCTAAATAAAATTACGCAATTATCCATATTTGACTATATACGGGTACAATTAACGGGGATATGGACAGGCTGCATTAAAAAAAGATAACAGAAACTATCATCTCTTAATTTACTTTTTCCAAACAGCAATGCATTTTTACACAAATTACAAGATTGATTAATGAAAAGAAGTACATTTAAAACTTTGTTATTGAACAAATTGTATCACAAAAAATGTTGAAATTTGTATCTATAAAATAAAAGTAATTAAATTGAGAAAATCAGATTAACTATTAAATTAACACAAATCATTATAAACTGAAAACACCACATTTAGTGAGGACACTCATATTGAAACGAATCAATTTCTCTTCTACTCTGTGACGCAACTAAAGGTGTGGAAGAAGGTGAAGGATGATTTGACATGATTATTTCCAATTATTTTATTTATCACTTTAATCGACTCCAATTTAACACTATAAATAGGACGATTCAGTCAGACAACAGAGGGAAGAAACGAAAATTGAGGAGAATACATTTAACAACCACTTTATTATAATGGTTCTTCCTGAATATTACTTTACATGGTAGATTATGTACGTAATGTCCGCTTAGCGACTTTAACACTTTAAATATCAGCGTAATATGAAGGTGACAGCACCCGTACTTAGGCAGTCTTCTAATCAATTCAAATTATTATATCTCTTCCTAACTGTAATCTTTTACAAGGACTTTCTAACCATTTATGGTAATCTTCACCTTGTACCTTTCTGTCATCTCTAGTTAACTAAAAATCTAATCTTCTAACTTTCGGTTATCTATTCTCTTCAATTCTAATTTCCTAACTCCTAACTAGAAATATATATAATAAACTTAATTTGCATATCATGTTTCCTTCTAAGGAGAAGATTGGCGAATTTTGCTGGCCCCAATGAATACCCAAGGGGATTATTAGTAGCAGGAGGAGTATAGATCCGTCACAATATGCAAGACTCATTACAATAAAAGGAGTCACCATCTAACCCGACACATTTCTAATGGAACCAGGACGAGCCCGAACCACAACATTGCGCCCTTTCCTATTATTGATTTACATTATAATAGTTAGCGCCACAAACAGGAGAAATGTAGGATGCATTGTGTTTGCTGGCACTTTCTGTTTATTTGCGTTTTCTCTACAGCTTCTGTAAAACCTTCATTGACAACTGTCTTCTTCGTAAAAGCCGGACCTGCTGCACTTGTTAGCTTTCTTGCAACATTGTTACGTATCCCGCGATTTCCGCAGGTTGTTTTAGTGTTGGATTTGGATTCAGCTTCTCCAAAAATGATGCTTTGATTGCAAGAATTCAGTAGTGACAATAAATGAGCCATGTGTTTCTGTAATTTGGCTTAAGCTATTATAAAGTAGAGGTTTGTGGAAGGAAGATCAAACATTTTTTTTTATCCTACGCCCGTCTTCGGCATCTCTGCCATTAGTCGACGAGCAGCCCAATAAAATGATGACAAAGCATAAAAAGAATTAAAATAGGAAGGTCAAAACTCAAAGGACGTGTAGAACGAGAGGACAATCCAGGATTAGGGCTAGAAATCATTGCATCATCACATTTTGTTGCAGCTCATATTTGCTCTAGTGGCATTATTCAATAGTTGGCATTACTGCCGTCAAAGGGGTACAGTGCGAAACTACCTGCTCCCAACAACGGATATTTCACTCACATAAGACTGCAACCATTTACAGGCTTCATGTAAAATTAATTAATTTTTCATGTTAAACCTTAAGTAAGATAACTAAAATATAACAACAAACATAATTTAAAATACCAAGTTGTTGTAGTTGCATTAGAAATGATCTCTTTGTGCACTTCTATTTGAGCGACA
This sequence comes from Trichonephila clavata, assembly GCA_019973975.1. Lineage (NCBI taxonomy): Eukaryota > Metazoa > Arthropoda > Arachnida > Araneae > Nephilidae > Trichonephila > Trichonephila clavata. The sequence continues at coordinate 16,955 of BMAO01026881.1, read as the reverse complement.
CAACAACAGGAACAAATTACACAGTCGCCATGTCGTTTGAGCATTGACAACGCCGCAGTACAAATGCATCAACTCTAAAACATTACAATTAATATGGATATTTGCTTAAATATGTCCAGATTTGCCAAGTTTACCTATATTGAAAGATTTTCTTTTTATTTGGATTTGAAAAAATGTTGAAAGACCTTAATACTTGAACGTCATTAACCAACCATCGGATTGGAAATTTTACAATTGGAACAAAAAGTTCAATTCTAATTTCATTTTTGAACTCAATGAAGAACGCGTTATTGCCCTTATCACGTGACCATCATGGATATAGCCATTATGAATGCATTTTTTGAATAAATAAAAGTCGTGTTTTTTGCATTACTAAAAATATAAAGTTGTGTATATTCTTTAAAGGTACGTGTTTCTATCACAGCGCATCTGCTGTTGACCACGATTTCAATACTCCTCAATCTTCTAACGTAGAAATGTCGTTTTGTCTAGAGTCTAGACATTACTATTTGAGTAATTGAAAGTATTCGGTCAATAAAAGTAACATAGCTAACCACATTACATCAAATGTTTAATACACATTTAATAAGAGTTTCCAGTACTCACAGGAAAGTATTCTTGGATGTAATTTGTTAACATTTGCATTAGCTGGACAATATTTCTAGAGTTAGCATTACTCTTGGACTTTTCATAATATATGTCTAGAATTCGCAAATTAAACTCTAAAAAGAAAACTCTTTAACGGTTATCTTTTAAAGTTTTTACAAGATTTTTTATTAACTCTTAACATTAATGATAATACATAAATATGTGAAGTGGAGATGAAAAAACAATTCAAAAGATAAATTCAGGAAATGCTAAAACAAGTAGGAAAAATGGCATAATTTAAGACAATTCGCGATTGAATCAAAATCTAGGCACGGTTCACATCGAAATAGATCGGTCTCTGTTCTAAAACAGAAAAAAAATTTATCTCATCCTTCATAAACACGAACATTTAGTATTGTAATATCTACTTTCAACGGCTTGTGAAAAGAATGCAAATATGAAATTCTTTATTTCTCAACATGTTTCCAAAGACAAACTTCAGGAAAAGGACAAATGCTTTACTGGAAGTAGCAGAAATGCTAAAAAGTTTGAAGTAAGGAAAAATGTGAATATCAATCTCAAATACTTCCTTTAAAACTAAATTGAATCAATATACTCATATAGTACTTATGCAGAGGCCGCTATGGCCTAGTAGCCATGGTCACAGACTCGTGGATGACGTGTCAAAAATTCGAGCCTAGTGTCGCTGAAGGTACACCATGTACAGATGGCTGATGTACGTTAAAAATTTCGAGGCTTGAAGTTCTTAAGAGGTATTCCCATTTCATGTGTCCTCTTCGGGACTCGATCAGGGAGCGAAATTACGAGGTTCATCGCCAATGTCCCTCGTATTGATTAATACTGCAACGCTAATGAAAACTCACTCACTCTCCCCGTATTCAACTTTTCAAATAAAAAACTTGGCAAATTTACTATCAAGAAAAAATATTTATTTGAGTTATAAGAGCCATAAGAGGTAAAACGTGAGTACACTCCAAAATCTATCTTTTACTCATTGCTTATGCTACAAATATCTGATGTTGTTTTTTTAAATATTGTCAATCAGTTAACAGTAGTTAGTTTAAAGTAGTAGTTAGTCATTTTCTTTGAAATTTATTAGTAGCGAAATGTTTCTACATGTTTAGTATAAAGATGAAAACCTGAAATTGGAAATCCGCTGAATGAAGCACACTCTGCGATAGCGTTAATTCATTGAACGCTCACACGGATCGGATAGACAAGAAGTTTTACACAGGAGGTATAATGTCATTTGTTGAGAGCGTACTTTTGATAATCCTATGATGGTTTAATTCAGATCAAGTTCCGCATTTCAAACCTTTGCACTTTATTCACATTAGAGAGATAAACTTTTTTTGTACCGTGGTGTGAATGACAGATAAATCTTATATTAGCCTAGAAAAAACTGTATTAGCAAATGTTCGGGTTGACAACACGAACTCGGTAAGTATTCATCAACCTTAAGTTCCTATAGCCAGCTGGGTAACGTGGTTGGTTTGTCGCTGGCCTTCTGCACCCAAGGTTGCGGGTTCGACCCCGACCCAAGTCGGTGGATTTTCGTGATGCAAAAAGTCAACAGCGGTCCTGTCGTATGATTATACGTAATGTAAAATGTCCCTAGAGTGTCTGTTTGGCTTGGGCACTCTCGGCAAAATTTAATCCTAGTACAGTTTCGCATAGTCAGAGCTCAGGTGCCTCCCTCTGTGGAGGAAACTGTACGTCAAATCTACCTGCGGCGATTGGTATCCGCCTATATGACGCCGCACTAAAGAGTGATACCATCTCCTGAGGATGTACTAGGTCTGCAATGGTAAAAATGCCGAACCGCAGCCCCATTGGATAAAAAAAACCCTTAAGTTCCTATAACTAATAAGTACCCGATATACTTCAAACGTTAATAATTGCTACAGTGGAATTCTTAACAAAATGGTTAAATTGCATATTTAGGCAAGTATTCTTGTTTACTGTTATTAGTGTACAGCGTAGCTTCCACCGAACACTGGATAGCTTTTGAAAAAACAAATATATTCTGTGCATAGCTTTTGAACGAATATTTCAGGCTTAAATAATAAGTTAATGACGGTAGATGCGATTAAATATTTTTTAAAGCAAGTAGGAGGTTCAAAGATAGGAAAACATCGTTTGAGTAATTCACAGCGCAAGAAACATGCATACCAGACACTAAAAACCCCTTGATAGTGAAGGATAACTAATAGGGGCGTAGCTTATCTAAAGTAGGCAAACAATTAGAGGGGCACATATTCTATATGAATATGTTAAAAATTAGAATTACACAAGTCTGGGGTATATGTTAAGATAGCATTACCAAAAGTAGCAACTATAAAAAGCTTATTATACGTACTTGTAGCGAATATCAATGCTTGTAAATTTTGATTAAGCTTTTTGCTTTGTAAGTGCAAGTGGGACCGTGTATTTTAAATATTAAATAATAAATTCAGTGCATATCATCTAAAGATGCACACAGGCACATTTAATTTAAGAATCAGTTTAATGAGTTAGGAATTAGTTTAGAAATTAAACCAATTCTACTATTATACAGAATAAATTTCAGTTAATTATGCTCAAAACCTTCTTAGCAATCGCTGACCCCGTTTGATTATTTTCAAAAAAATCATATTTCGAGTGAAACGCGTTTTAAAGTATGACATCTTGCTTAAAGTAATGGCATCTGCTTTTACTAAAACACTTGTAGTTTTTGTTCTAGTAAACGGAAAATGATAAACTTGGTACTTTTATAAAGCTAATAAGATGGCACATAAAATAAATTAATAAAAAAATTGTCAATTTTTGGCAAAATTCACATTTTTAGGGTAGTCGGATACCTTAAAGGAGAATCATTTATCGCAATAAGTTTAACTAAGAAGCTGCTTATGCGATTGAACAGTAATCAGTTTTCATAATGAGTTTAATCAAAAATAAGTTTAATGAGAATTAAGAATCAGAGCTTATATGAGATGAAAAATAATCAATTATCAAAAGGAGTTTAAGTAAGTATCAGTTTAATTTTTCACTTCGCAAAGTAAAATATCTATTCCTCCCTGTCTGAGGAAGTTCTTTTCTAACACACACTTGCTAGTGAGTTCCGTTCAATTAACTTGTGTTCCTAATCCATGTAATTCTTCATTGTTTTTCATCGTGACAGAAAAAAGTAGGCTCCCAAAGTAGGGTCTGAAGAGTTTAGGACCATCGTGTTTTTCAATTCTTAACAGCTTTATATTACGTTTGTATTCAGTTTCGTACGGACCGATGTTTACCTATGTACATGTCAAAGAGTAACTTTAAATGAAGCAATATATATATAAGAGATATTCATTACCGCAACACATAATCATCTCAATTTTCTTTCCTAAACTTCCGTGCAATGTGTTGCGCACGCATGGATGTCATTCACAATGTATATTATTATATCGGAGCATATATTTAAGAATCTTTACAAATGTGGCAAATTGCTTACATAGGTATAACAGAGTTTTTTTACCGAGATTGAGCACATATCTTCCTTTATTTGTTTATAATTTAACATTAATAACTTATTTCAATTTTCCTCAAAACTACCAAAGATTCAAAAGGGGAAAACTGTTGCAATGGAAGATGGATGTAGTAGGTTCTCTCGCATTTTCCACGCAAAATGTCACGTCATCAGCGTACTGTAGCGCCATCTGTAAAAAAAAAAATTGCAAAATGCTAGTTGAGAGCTGTACCGCAACAAAAGCTGGTGAACAAATAAAATAGGCTTAGCGTTGCAAAAGATTATTTTTTTTATCTAACCAGATCACAGGTCACACAACAATTCGGTCCTAATATTGGTCCTAAAAAGCCACAGAAAGGGATAAAAGTCTGAAAATAAAAATGATAGCAAAGCTACTGAAGAGAAATTGAATCATCTAAAGTTTTGATTAAATGAACTTTAACTAAGTTAGAGACATTTACCTCCAAAAAAAGATGTCAAAGAATGCTAGTGTCATTGAAATCGAAGTACAGCTGGGGAAAAAATTAGCAATTGCAGACAATCTGTATAAAATATCTGAGGATTATTGTGAAATCGAAGCTTCCGAAAATTTGGAAGCTATTCAGTTGGATATCGAAGATTTAAATGAATGGATCGAAAAATCCGAGGTAGGTCTGAAACATTTAATATATTCTTTGAAAATACGGAAATGTAAATATCAATTTAAATGACAATGGTAAACAAAGTATTCGCTTATCTGAAATTCCATTGCCAGAATTCTCTAGAGTAATAGCTGAATTTTCTAATTTCAGAAACCAATTTATTAATTTAATAAGTAATAACGATCAATTGAATGATTCGAAAAAGATATACTGTCTTCGAAGATCTCTGAAAGGAAAAACAAAGCTCTTAGAATCGCCTAGAGATAGTTTCGGTTTCTCTTTAAAACATTAGAAGATCGTTATGAAAACAAGCGTCAGTTGATAGATTCTTATGTTCTTGAGATAATAAATCATGAGAAAATTTATAGCGAATCAGCAAAAAAATTACTGCCTGAAGAGATTGTACTAATAAAAATATTAGAGGACTTAAAGTTCTGAAATATGAACAGAATGATTTATCAGAGAGATATAAATTTAATAAATATAATTCTTCAAAAAATTGATAAAGAATCGAGAAAACAATTCAAACTTTCGTTGAAAACAGCAGAAATTCCAACATTTGATTCTACTATGAATTTCTTTAGAAAAGAGAAGTGCCGTGTGTTGGAAAATATTACCCGCATTCCTAATGCTAAAATGGATCCACAAATATTATGCAATGTTAACTAAAGCCAAATCTCTCGTAGTTAAGAAAAAAAATGACTGTTAAATCTTTTCTTATATGCAGTAGTTGTCGTTCCCTTTTTTCAATGCATCACATTTCAAAATATGTCCGTAGAGAACAGAAAGAAATTCATAAGCTATAACAAACTTTGTATAAATTGCCTCATACTCCATTCTGGTGCATGCATGTCTAAGTACAGATGAACAGTTAGCGGTTGCAAGGGGTTACATAATTCACTGCTTCACAAATCAAATCGTATTCACACTACAGTTAAAAATTGCTGTGTAGGGGAAGGGTTGAATACTACTGGGTTTGAAGGTCAGGCAGAAGTTTCTGTTGTGACATTTGGGAATAAATGTGTTTTTAACCCCTTTTTTTTTCATGTAGTGTAAAAAAAAGCGTTATTAGGACGCAAATTTCGTCTTCGTCTTCTTTCCATCTTTTGTCGTACCTTTTTCTCAGCCAATAATTAACCGATTGACCTCGGGTTTTCGGCATTGGGTCGCATTTGTGCCCTAGATGAGCTAAATCATATTTAAATTTAACAATTTGAAGAAAAAAATTTTAATTAAAATTTTTTTTTTTAAGTATAGTACACACTATTTTCTGTTAGTAAAAAGTTCATTTGTTGCATTATTGTAAGATACAACATGTGAAAAACGCACTAAAATTACTTGGCCATGCCAATGATTGATATCTTGTTTTTAAACACGTTTGTTGTTTACGTTAAAACTGCTGAGGGAGAGGGGTGTAGAATTAATTTAAGAGGTTTACTAGATAATGCCTCAACATTATGTATTATGAGAGAAGATATAGCAAGGAAGATTTATAGTTCAGTTACCCATAAACGAAAATTCAGAAGCATTATTAGAGTATTCAAAAGAGAATGCGGTCAAAAAAGTTAGGCAATTCTACAATTGCCTGTTGATAAAATTTGGTTGTGAACGGAATCAGCAATCGTTTTAGCCTGGATTAAGACTGAGCCTCGTAAACTCAAAACATTTGTCAGCAACAGGGAGACGGAGATCCAAACACTTTAAAAAAATTGTGATTGGAAACAAGTGAGCTCCAAGAACAATCGTGCCGACTTAATTTCTAGAGGCTGCAATGTAAATGAACTTTTAAAGAATGAGATGTGGTCCTCGGATCCAGATTTACAAACTCATAAATATGAAGTCAATCAAATCCTTCCTCATCCTTCTTATAGAGATGAACTAAAATGTGTGTGTGTGTGTGTGTGTGTGTCTTGACTCTTTCAATCAATGGCTGTACTTCAAATTTTGATGATGAACTCTTTAATATTATAAATAGTTTCATAAAATTAATTAGAAATTTTAGTTTTATTTTCAGGTTTATTATTAACATTAAGGCTAAGGAGTCTTGTTATGATAAATATGTCACTATAAATGAGTTAAAGAAAAATACTGAATTTTTAGCTAGAATAGCACAATTGAGTGAAATTAAAGCAGAAATCGATGCTTTTGAAAAAAAGGTAAAGGTATTTCAAAAACAAGAAAGTTAAAGACTTTAGATCCTTTCTTAGATGAGAATTCTTTAGTCAGAGTTGGTGGATGGCTTAATAATGCTGATTTACCATTTGAAGCAAAACATCTAATAATTTTACCAAGTAAACATAAATTTACTAAATTAATTTTTAAGTTTTTTCACAAGAAGTTTTTTCATATTGCTGCTCAGGGCTTTGTACATAAAATTAGAATGCTGTTTTGGCCCATTAATGGCAAAGGTATTGAACGAAAAACAGTACATGATTGTATTGGATGCTTTCAGACAGAAGCCTGCTGGGATAGATCAAATAATGGGAAATCTGACATCAGACAGTAACTCCAAGTGCTCCATTTCTTAACTCTGGGGTGGATTTTTGCAAATAATTTCAAATAAAATTTAAAAATGAAATAAAGTGAGTATTTTCAAAAAATTATGTATCAATTTTTGTATGTTTGGATGCTAAAACTTTTCATTTAGAGGAGGTGATAGAATTAACAACTGAAGCAATTATTGCAGCTCTAAAGAGACTATGCAACCGCAGAGGCCGTATTTCAACACTAATGTCCGATAACGCATCTAATTTTAAAGGCACAACTGCAGAATTCAATCGTTTTATAAAAATAATTTGTAGCAAAACCGAGACATTAGCAAAATATTTTGCTACAGAAGCGATTCACACAGTAGAAATTTATCTCTCCTCGCTTTCCTAATTTGGGGGATTTGTGGGAGGCAGGGGTAAAATCATTAAAACGCCATCTCTACAGAACTATATTAAAAAAACTAACTTTCGAAGAATTCGAAAAAATAGTAATTCAAATTGAAGGAATCCTTAATTCACGTTCATTAGTTCCATTGTCAGATAATATTAATGAATATGAAGTTTTAACTCCTGACACTTTATAATTGGTCGACCTATCAGTGAGCCCGAAAATTTACATATTTCAGATAATAGGCTATGTAGGTGGCAAGATAGCACTTAGTAAGTGTGTACAAGCTATTTGGAAACGCTGGTAAAATAATTATTTAAATCATTTACAACAGAGGAAAAAGTGGCAGTTTTAAAAAAATAATGCTAATGTAGGATGTTTAGAGCTATTGAAGGAAAATGATTTGTGTCCCTGCAAATTGGTGATGACAAGAATTTTGGAGATTGTTTATGGAAATGACGGCAATATCCGAGTGGTTAAATTAAAAACTGCCATTGGGGTTTTCACACGTTCTATTTCAAAAATACGTCTCTTACCAATATAAGATAATCATGTAAACTAAATTGCAATGTAATGTATATTATAATCTTAGAATATTTTTTCTTGTTGCACTAGAATATTGTATTTTTCTTATTTTAAAACATTGTGTTTATATGTAATTAATTCATTTATATATTTGTAAACTTTAAGTAGTAAATTTTATTTTTAAGTATATTTTTTGAAATATTGTACATTTCTACGCCGGTGGGATGATACGTCATCAGCGCACTGGGACGCCATCTGTAAGAAAATTTGTAAAATGCTAGTTAAGAGATGTTCCCCAACAAAAGCGGGTGCAGGAATACAATAGGCTTAGCGCTTTGAAATATTGATTTTTTATCTAACCGGATCACGGTTCACACAACAATTCGACGAAATACAAACCTTTTTTTTTTCTTTTTGATGTTGTCTAATTTGATAACATCTGCTTGTGAAATGACCATGATGCATAAATATAGGCGTTGCTATTTACACAAATATTAATAGAACAAAAATTAAAGAGAGGGTTTATTAGAGAGAGAATACCCGATAGCGTCACCAGGTGCTACCAAGATGGTTATTTGAAAAACATAATAAATTAAAAGAATAATTCACCTAGAAAAAGTGTCCTGAAAAAATTTATTTAAAGACTGAAAGAATCTTCAGGGCACGATTTAAGAGTAACTTCTTTTAAATACAGTTTATATCTAGTTAGATTATAATTAAGAAAATCGTTCCAGGCAAAGAATGTTCGGGAAGCAATAAGACAAAGGAATAAACTTGTTATCCAACTTACATACAACATCATATTTGTATGCATTCCGATATGTCTAAGCAAAAAAATAACCAGTGACCCGAAAATCCGTTAACTCTTCAAAATTCAATAATTCACGGGGAAAAAGTAGGTAGTGAGAAGAAAGCTGACACACATATTTGAAATGATACGGGTTTAATTAAAACCAAGAAAGTGCAAAAAATAGCCAGTAGAAGCCTCTGGGCAGCGAAACATAAGTGATACCGCATGAAAATCGTGCAAAAAATGAGCTGTAGTCAGAGAGAAGTCAGAAGCATCAGCAATTGTATTATAACAGAAAAGGCATTGCTAGTTAAGCTCTACTATCAGAATGAAGAATCTGTTACGGCAGCTTTTCGATCTTATCAGCACAAAAAGAATCTGAAGCAGGGGCATAGCTTCTGCCGTATCAATTATAAGGGGTCCCCAAGCTACAGGGGCCCTAACATATGTAACTACCGTCCTACTATCATATCTAAAAAGGGACCCGAAGGAATTTGATACGGGGCCCACGCAGAACTAGCTACGCCAGTGGTGTGAAGATGTCTTGCTCTCTTCGTTTGGTAAGGATTGTGTGCTTGGCCCCCTCCCAAGTCCCCACACCTTAATTCGTGTGGCTTTTGGTTGAGGCAGCGATTCTCAAACTGTGGGGCGCGCCCCTCTAGGGGGGGGGTGGTAACTCTACAAGAGTGGCGTGAGCATATTGAAATGTCAAAAGCAAAAGGTTATTTTAAAAAGTTATTAATTTACTGACATAAAGCAAACAAAATATATTCTGACATAATAAAAAATAAAATACACATTTACACTGATATAATATACTTATAAATGTATCAGTGCTGCAAAATGTATTTTATAATTAGTTTAACAATACTAAGTTAAAAGCAAGTTTAATAATTACAAGTGATTCCCAGGGGTTTGACATATATAAAATATGTGAAAACTATTTCTTATTTTGATAATATGTCAGTTTATAGATAACCCCATAAATGCCGATTAAAAATAATGCGATTCGCTCCCCAATGTCACTGTTTTTCACGTAGTTTCACGTATGTGATGTTTTTTTTTGGGGGGGGGGAGAAATAAACAATAATTTTCTGAAATAAGTAAATACTTCGCAAACACTATCAATGTCTTTTTATAGCATTCGAAAGCCTTCGGAATAATTTTATGGATAGCAGTGCACAGAAAAGATCGTACTGCGCAAAGCCGTATATATACGTCCATGGTCTTTAAGACTTAGGCTGAGCGAGACGTTTAGATACGCCGATGTCACTTAAGAGGTTAAAGGTGTATTGCAGCTTCAACACGTCACAGTATAGTATTATTGAATTCAATATATTGTTCTTGTATGAAGGGGGAAGTGTGATGAAAACTATGATTGAATATTGAGTCTCAAATATTGAAAGTTTGAGGGAACCGGGACGTCCTCGATGAAGCAAAACGAGCAAAATGTGACTTTACGAAAGAACATTATTTTCAAAAACAGAAAGACTTCATAAATAAAAAAATTATGTCATACAAACTATATACTTTTCTTAATATACTACAACATAAAATTATTAAATTTTAAAAATATTTTAAGAAATATAAGGATTCGAAAAAGTACACACCAAAAGGAACTTTCGTATACATGGTGTTCATTAGGTACATGTATCTTTATTTTTATAACATATAACACCACAAAACGTGCTGTTTTAGTTACAAAATTGTACGTTTATTTAAATGCAATAAATATTTTTATACTACCTTGTTCAGAATTTTTTTTTAAAAAAATTTGAATTATGACTTTTTGAAATTTTGATAAAAATGTCATTTTTTTTTTACAAATTCAACAATAAAAGTAAAAATACAAACATTTCAGGAAGGAAATTAGAAGCATTAAATGCATTATCATGATACAAAAGTTCATACCAAGTTTCAAAAAAATATAATAAATAGATTTTTCTACACATGTACCTAAAAACTGAAAAAACACGTTTTGAGAAAAATGGAAAAAACTAAATAAAATGGTACACTTACCTAAAATTTGACTTTTAGAACATTCCAGCACTGTACTCATCTTGCATAGACTCTTCTAAGGCATCCTTCTTCCTTTTAATTTGCCTTTTAGTTGTCCTGGCTTCTTTGGTAGCTTTTTGGATACTCATCTCGGCTTCACAAATTCTGACGTAGTCAATTTTACGAAGGCCTTCACAAGTATTGATACCTGGATTTATTTGCAGTGCTTTTAATACTTCTGTTCTTGCGTATGCACCTTCATTGAAACATATAACTGCGTCCATAACACCCATTTGCAAAGTTTTTTTGCTCACAAATGTGTTTTTTGGCACACGATTCCACACACAGTTATTAAAGCTTTCGTTGGGGTTTTGAGTTCGGCCATGCAGACATTTTAATAAAAGTTCTTTCACAGTTAAATCTCTAAATATTTTTTTAATTTTAAGAAGAACTGCTTCTGGGAGGGAATGTTTGTGGGTGTACTTTTCACCAGATACAAGGCTTTTGTTGTACCCGCACCAACTTTCTTCTCCCATAGGGCACAAACCATGTTGTGGATTTTTATCTGTCGACAGTTTATGGAAATATATTGCCCATATGGATTTGGACATATCTGCGACTGATTTCCCAACATTTCTTCTTATGGCTAGGCCATAGTATTTTTGCAGCAAAAGAATTTCTGCATCTGTCAGCCTTCCTCGTCCAGATATTGCTTTCTTGTCTGACAGCTTGGTGGATTTTAAACTGTTCTTTAGAGCTCTCAGTCTTGATCCCATCCTTTTTTGGACGTGGCCGATGCACTCCAATTTTTCAATCGGAACATCATCACCGTATATGTTGGACTCTTGAACCCTAAGAAACCCCTTGGAATCTCCATCTCCAAGGTACTGAACATACCGAACATCGTAATTTGGTACTGAGCGATTGAAAATCCGCAATGCTCCTTCACTCTCCATTCCCGCACTAAATCCATGATAGTTTGCCTGGCAATTATCACAGGTTTTGTTTTTGTTCTTACATTCAAAACAATATTTTGATAGGCACTCAAAATCAACAACTTTTCCGTTATCGAGAGAAGTTGCCGTTACAACGCCATTTTTTGACGTGTGTCCTCTTTTTTGCCAGGTCCCATCAAGAGCAATTGCTACGTCCTTATTGTTTTCGTTTGCAATAACAGCTTCATTAACGCTGCTAACCATTGAACGTGATGAAGCAGTTTCCAACGCATTAAAAATTGGCGTATAGTCTTTCAAATTTAGCTGGTGGAGGAGGCAAGTTCATCAGCGCACAAAATGTCTGAGCTGCACTTTTTCCAATTCCAATGCATCTCATACCATAAACAAACCTCAAATTTACTTCATATCCTGCTGGCACAGAATTTGAAGTCATTGAGCCATGACTAGAGCCACAATACTTGCAAGCTGCTGATACACTGCTAGCAAGTCCTCTGCGACTACTTTTATTTTCAGCAACATCAAAGCAGAAAGATCTATCACAATATCTGCATTTTGCAATATTGTTGAAAATATCATTAAGCATATTTAAGTCAATAATAACAAACCTGCTTTGGGATTCAGCTGAAAAGTTATCTTCATAGTCAAAATATCCTTTACTCTTCTCAATCTTTTTTTTGGAAGAGCTGACATCACATTTTTCACTCACTACACATTCTGAAGTTTTTTTACGAATTAGACGACGTTTCTGATGTCCAAATTTCTTTGCTCGAGCCATTTCAAATATTTAAAATACTTACAAATCACAAACAAATAGAAAGTAAACAACAAAACGTAACTAAGCAGTGAAAATATGAAGTTTGTAACTCACGTGTTTGTATCTCAAGCACAAGAAAACAACATTCTTTAAATTTCGCACAGCTTGTGTTATAAACAAGATTGAGTTGAGTAGTTTTATTCCTTCTCAAACCACAAGAATAAAATAAATATATCCAGATCAAGTGATATTAAAATACCAATCTACATAAAAGCATGTTTCGGTTACTGAAAGATGGGCGTGGCAGTTGATGTACGATAACATAAACAACAGGTGTGGCAGCTGTTGTTTACATTTTAAAACCGCAATTACTCAGATATTAAGCTTTAAACCTATACATGTTATACATTTTTGGAATCAGCATTAACTCTACTTTTTTTAAGATGAAAATTGAAAAATCGATTTTTTGAAGGTTTATCACGTCTCGGTTCCCTTGAGAAGGACTGGGTTGGAGGGTTAAATAAAGTTGGAAGTCTACTGCGATCGTCCGATCTCATTAGGGTGGCTAAAAAATAACATCCGATGTCAATTTCTAACTATACCTACATATATACTGTACAGTGCTCTTCTCAACTACAGGAATATACTATAAACTACAGGAATTGTTAAAGAATAATGGTCGGCATGTTGGACATTTGTTATAAAGAACATCGTTTATTGGTAAAAATCAAATTTTGTACTAACTGTTGATTTTGATATCACATAAAAAGTCATATTTTGGACCATTTCTTACACTTTTTTTATTTAAAACACCTCACGGCATTTCAAGGACGTGTGTCAATTTTCAATTATCTACCTACTTATTCCGTGAATTATTGTATTTTCAAGTGTTATTGGGATTTGGGATCACCTGTTACTTCTTTTTCTCCTCTCTCTGTTATTTTTCAATTCCTACTATTAGTTAACACTCTCCCTATCTCTCTCACTCTCTGTATATATATATAATATATATCTTGTTCAAATTAATAAAATACGCTCTATTCATCCATTCAAGTTCAAGTAAATTTTTTAAAACTTGTTATAGATGATACTTGATATTAATACATTTTTTCAAATATTAATTCCTTAATTAAATTAAAAAAGGAATAAATAGTAACAAACAAAAATAATAGTCCAACAGTATTTATAGAAAACAAGTCGTTCTCTATGTCCCTGTAGTACAATGGATAGCTCGTTGGACTTCTGACCCAAAGGTCGTGGGTACGAATCACACCTGGGATGGCCTAATTTTTGCGAAAGTAATTTCTTCTTTTTTTTTACTATACTATTTTATTACAATTATTAAACTTAATTTATGAATAAATAGTAACAAACAGAAAAAGTTCAAGACCATACATCGAAAGGAAAATGGAAAATTGGAAAGAAAATAGCCTTCTATTTTGTCACTTAATGTTGTGATTTGTCATATGTGTATACATATATTTATATTATAATTATTACTATGTAATAAAAAGTAACTAAAATAAAATGTTTATTTGATGACCGAACAAGGGGAGGACATGTCTAAGGAAATTCATTTTGGGACGAGACTTGGTATAATAATAGTACTCCATTAGGGTGTTCAACCATCAATGTTTTAGAGCGGAATGGCTAGTCAGTTGGGAGAAAATAGCCTTCGAAATTTATGATCAGTTTATATACAGTGAGGTTTTGATTATGTCCTCCGACGCAGCATTATGCTTGGTAAAGTACCTGTCTACTTCGCGGTTAGCCTTGGTTCGAGTAGCACGGTTGTTCTTTTTTTCTCTTTTAATTTTTAGTACAATTATGTGAATTAATTTATTAAATACCAAATGATGTTCACAATGAAATTATTTTGTATTTTATGAAATAAAATAATTGTTGTAATTATAAAATTATTTATATTATATTTTATAAATATAGTTTTATATTTTTAAAAATAATATTTATAATAAAATATGTAATAGATATTAAATGATATTTTATAAAAAATTAGCTACAAATAGTTTTATAACGGGAAATGCAATATATTATAAATAAAATATTATATATAATGTAACATAATCAATAAAATATATTATTATTATTATTAAATTAAATATTTTATAATTTCTAAAATAAAAATAATATATGTATTTTATATACTACTATTTAATTGTTTTATAATTATATAAAATATTTAATAAGTCCCTTTTAAATAAATTTATTTAATTTGCATATAGGGTTCTAGTAACAAGATCAACTTTTCTCAATTCACTGAATTATTTTTTTAAATTAAATAAATTAATTTAAAAAGGACTTGTTAAGTATTTTATTTACTTATAAAATTATTAATTTAATAATAATAACTATTATAGTATGTTTTATAGATTATATTATATATATATAATATTTTTTATTTATAATATATGTTATAAAAGTATTTGGAGCTAATTTTGTATACACACATGTCCAGAAATTAAGGGTAATTCAGAATCACACAGGATTTGAACACTAAAATAAAAATTTCACCTGTAGAATTATCACGCACATCTTGAAGAAGAATATGCAAATTACAGGAAACCACCAAATGGCGCGGATAGTACGTCACAATGACGAGAGTGTAAGAGAGGGGTATATAAGGAATGGTGACAAAGAAGTAAAATTGTTCACAAGCGCTTTAAAAGCCTTTCAGTGCAATAACCGCATAGTTATGGCACAAAGGAAGCATTTGGATGATTTTTTACGTGGTAGAATTATCGTACGACTGGAATGTGGACGTACCCAGCTGGAAGTATCCGATGAACTTTGAATCGCCCAGAGTGTCATATCCAGGATTTGGCAAGGATTCCAAGATAATGGTAATGCGAGTAGATGTAACAGCACAGGTCACCCCCGAGTTACAACGCCGAATGAGGACCAGTATTTTGCAGTTACTACAAAAAGAAACAAACGGAGCACAGCATCAGAACTATTTCGTCAGGTCTTTTCAGCTACCGGTACGACAGTTTCAAGGCACACCGTGTACAGACGCTTAGGGCACATTGGTCTGTATGCTCGTAGGACTGTCAGATATGTTCCCCTTACCACAACTCACTGTCGCCTGCGATTAACCTGGAGTAGAGAGCATACATTGTGGACACAGCAACAGTGGTCTTGTGTGATTTTTTCCGACTAGTGCAGGTTTAGTTTGCAGTCTGATTCTCGCCGGACTTTCATATGGAGAACGCCAGGTACCCGTTACCACCAAGAGAACACCATTAAACGACACCGTTACGGTGGTGCAGAATGGCTCGTTTGGGGAGGAATTATTCTTGGTTCCAGAACTCACCTGCATGTTCAGAGTGTAACGATGACAGGCCACATCTATCGGGATGTCATTCTGGAACAACATGTACGTTTGTTTCGGGTGCCATGGGTGCTGAATTTCTGTTTATGGATGACAACGCCCGTCCTCACAGTGCAAACATTGTAGACCTTCAATCGGAGGATATCACCCGTATGGATTGGCCAGCATACTCACCGGACTTGAATCCAATAGAGCATGCGTGGGATATGCTTGGCCGACGAATTGCAGCCCGTCAACCCCCTCCCACCTGTCTACCGGAACTTGGAGGGCATTGCTTGATGAGTGGTATAATATTCCTCAAGATCAGATTCATAATTTGATACTCAGCATGCGTAGGCGTTGCAAGGCTTGTATTGCATCGTCCGGGAGACATACTCCGTATTAACCATCATACTAACCATGTTATACTGTTTTTTGTAAATAGGTTCTTTTTTGAAATTTTCTCCAGGGAGTAAAAATCGCAATTTTTATTAATTATGTCAAACGTATAGCATCTTTTTTGCTCTTTACCTTTTGTTTAATAAATAGACATTACAAATAAGTCAAATTTGTTTTGCTTCTGTCTCTTTCTTTGCCTGAACTTCATTATCCTTAATTTATGAACATGAGTGTAATTAATGAATAAATTAAATTAAAATTACATTAAATTTTTTTATTAACCAATAAAATATTTTTAATTGTCTTTGTATAAATTACCTGTAATATGTTGATCTATTTTAAATATTATTTAAGGAAAAATCTTTTAAAAAAGTGTGTGTGGAATAGTGTTCCACGAAAGCACCTTATATTTTTTAGGGCTCCGTTAGTCGAAATAGAGTTTGAAGAACAATAATGTAAGTGTATTAGAACTAACATTAATTTTTACGATTAGCTTCCGAAAACCATGCCGAAAGGGAAAAAAAAAATTAGGTCAAAAAATGAAATATGCTAATGAAACAAATAAAAATAAAATATTACCATCTTTAGTTA
>BMAO01026880.1:0-17061 GCA_019973975.1 Trichonephila clavata | reverse complement strand
AATATCTATATAAAAATCGAAAGGTCCCTCTCCCCTATACTACACTTGAGTCAGGAATTAAAATACAATTCCACAAAGTTTTAAATTATTTTGGATAGATTGGGAATTTTTAGTTAAAAATTGCAGTTACAGTAAACCTTGTATTGAAAATTCTAATTAATATATTCAAATAATATTAAAACTGCACCCAAATAACATCATTATCTGTGCCTAGAGCGATAAGAGTTACATTATTTTTTTGAAATTTGTCAATTTTTTTAAAAAAAAAGCATATTTTTTCTCACAAATTGTATGTGCAATAAAATGCATATATACATACACAGAGATTATAGTCTATAATACAAATAAAATAAAATAAAAGTTTTCTTAAAATGTTAATTCAATGTCTTAAAAAGAAATCCATTTGTGAACTTTACCGTGAAGCCAAAAAACATAGTTTCTCAGACAATGCTTTTAAAGATTTAAATACAATATGAAAAATGTTCTACTCGTTGTACATTTCTTAAACTCACCATATTTATAGCTCAAACTCTTTAGCTTCATGTTTAACTAATTTTTAACCCTTTTGCTGTTTTCTGGAGAGTTTTATAGTATATAAAAATTGTCGAGTTTAGTAAAATTTTCATGAAAAATAGCAATGAGGATCTTTTACACAAAATTCTAATGAATGTATTCAAATAATATTTATACAGCACATAAATAATGGAACATCTTTATATGTATTAGGAATTAAAAAGTTTTTTTAAATATGCCAAATTTTATGCAAAAACTCGATTTTTAAAAAAATTAATGATATTTTTTACATTTAAATGCAATGAAGTACATAAATACAGTGAACCCCAAAAGTGTTCGTACACTTGCAGTTTCCTATAAAATTTAATGATTTCGACTAATAAAAATTAATGTATAGAAATTGTAATTTTTTTATGATATCTGCAACTTGTTCTTTAATGGAATGACATAATTATTTTTTTAAAAATAGCATAACTATTATTTTTAAAAATTAATAATCAAAAAGCTCCTGAAAAAATTACGCCACTAAAGTCTTAGAACACTTAACAAAAATCTCAACATAGCTTTAAATATTGTATTTCTTTCTTAATTTAGAACTTAATAGGATATTTTTTAGTGTCCACAACAACTTTTGGACATCTTGATATAGATTTAATGAGTTTTTGTAATTTCTGCATCGATTTACCTCCATGCTTCTGTGATTATTATTTTTACTTCCCATTATGTGTTTATGTCATGTTTTTTTATTTTAAATCTAGTTCTCCCCAAATATGCTCTGCTGGGCTAAATAAATTGATTGAGGAGGTGTTTTCACAAAATTTTGGGCCAGTTATAAAGACACCAGCGGTGTACATTGAGAGCAGTACGCTTGGCTTCATTATCCTGTTAAAATATGAAGTCGTGTTCAATATCAAATTTTGGACAGACAATTTAAAATTTCTCTTTAAAATATTTGACTAGAGCTCATGATTCTCAATACCATCAAAAATTACCTAATTCTGTGGCTGATTTACGCCCCCACGCAAGAACACTTCCACTTCCATGGTTCATTCATCCAACTAGATTCTTGTGACTTAAGTTTCAGAAAATTCAAAATTGACAGGAAAGTGATTGGGATGACAGAAAATTCAACATTTTTGGTTCTGATGGGCATATAATAGTTTTAAAGGAAAAAATGAGGCATTTAATCCAGTGAATTTATGTGGAACAAGAGCTCCTCCACCTCCATGCTTCAACACAGAGGTGTTCTTGCGGGGGAGGGGGGTGTAAATAGGCTTCAGGAATTAGGTAATTTGGTATTTTTTGATGGTATTGAGAATCATGAGCTCTATTTAAATATTTTAAAGAGAAATTTTAAATTATCCTCTCAAAATTTGGATATTTCAGACGACTTCATTTTTTAACAGGATAATGACGCCAAGCGAACTGCTCTCAATGTACACTGCTGGTGTCTCTATAACTGTACCCAAAAGTTTGAAAACACCTCCTCAATCAATTTATTTAGCCCAGCAGAGCATATTTGGGGAGAACTAGATTTAAAATAAAAAGAAAACATGACATATAAACACATAATGGGAAGTAAAAACAATAATCACAGAAGCATGGAGGAAAATCAATGCAGAAATTACAAAAACTCAATAAATCTATATCAAGATGTCCAAAAGTTGTTGTGGACACTAAAAGATATCCTACTAAGTTCTAAATTAAGAAAGAAATACAATATTTAAAGCTATGTTGAGATTTTTGTTAAGTGTTCTAAGACTTTAGTGGCGTAATTTTTCAGGAGCTTTTTGATTATGAATTTTTAAAAATAATAGTTATACAATTTTTAAAAAAATAATTATGTCATTCCACCAAGAACAAGCTACAGATATAAAAAAATTACAATTCCAAAATATTAATTTTTATTAGTCGGAAACAATAAATTTTATAGGAAATTGCAAGTGTACGAACACTTTTTGGGTTCACTGTATATACACAGAGATTAGAGTTTGATTCATAACACAGATAGAACTAAATAAAACATGTTCTGAAAATTTAAATTCAATATCTTAAAAATATTTTGTGTAGGGATCAGCATCTGGTTTTGTTAACTCCAATTCCAGTTTACTAATTATGCTATAACTTTGCTTCTAGATATCATAGAAACAAAAATAGAGTGTTTTTGGAATCTTAAATGTATAGTCTTTAAAATAAAAACACAAAAGTAATTTTTGAAAATTTTCACCAAAACTGCGAATTTTGGGTAGTCACATATCTTAATGAAATTTACTTGATTCATAATAAGTCACATTGTTGATTTTTTGGGCACTTGCTTATAGGCAAATAATAATTTAAGTATTCCTTTGCTACATTGGAATAGTTTTATTTTCATATTGAACTTTAAAATAGCTTGCATGTCTTGAAAAAGGCAAGCCTACAAAATAAATTTTTGTTTTCAATTAGTAATCTTTTTAAGAGACTAATTTCTTGTAGATTTTAAAGAACTTTTCTAGCTTATTGGTAAACTTATGGAAAATGTCTTAAAAGTTCTCATAAAGAAATTATTTCATTACATTTATTTTATGGTTCCTTTATTGTGACTATAGTGTTTTGTTTATTTGGATGAAAATAAATGAAGTATATATATCAGATTCTTTATATTTAACCCAATATAAATATATTTTATGCTTTTACTCATTAAAGAAAGGTAGAGAAAAATTA
Source organism: Trichonephila clavata (assembly GCA_019973975.1). Lineage (NCBI taxonomy): Eukaryota > Metazoa > Arthropoda > Arachnida > Araneae > Nephilidae > Trichonephila > Trichonephila clavata. The sequence goes on along the minus strand of BMAO01026880.1, from coordinate 13,845 downwards.
TGTTTTTACCATAAAATCTGGCATATCATGTATACCATCGTATTACATGCACTTATACTTTCAAGTAGCAATTTTTAATTTTTATGTTTATTTGCTGAAAAAGTGAAGAAACCTGAGATGTATGCGAGTCATGCTCTTAAAGTTTGAAAGTCATTTATTCTAAGCTTTAGTAAAAAATAGTATACATCTAGAAGTGCAACCCTTTAAGTTCATAAGGAATGCCATTTCTTTTAAATAACCATTATTTTGATCTATGTAGAAATCTAATTTTTTTCCTGTGCTCACATTTTTTAAAGCTCTTATTTTTATACCTGGTATATAATGTGCACGCATAAAATGCAATCTTATTTTTTGTGTTAAAAGTGTGCACCATACACCAGATTTTACGATACATATTACCACAACAATGCCAATGTTCAAGATAACGTGCCAAGTTGGTGACCCTGATTTTGCATGTGTCGTATGCGCCAGATTGACTACCATGTGTTGTATTACATATAATTTCACCAATATGGTTGCAATATTATGAAAGTACCAAAAATTAATACAGCTTGGGTACAAAAACTCCTGTATGCAGGTATGTTGTACACAAGTGAAAAAAACATAAATCTTGGTACTTACGTATTATCACAACCAATTGGTGACATTATATGAAACAAAGCACCTGTTTGCCAATTCAGCACGTTCAACACACAGGAACTCGGAGGGTACTTGTGTATTTTTGCGACAATCGCTGACTCTAAATAACTCGCTGAGTTGGCCACCCCGATTTCCTATGTGTGGTACACACTGAATTGGCTGCCAGGTGCTTCATTTCATATAATATCGCTAATAGGTTGCAATAAGACGCAATTACCAATCAGGGTTGCCAACTTGGTGTGTTATTATTAGATTTGGCATTTGTTGTGATAATACGTAATTTGTTCAGTCTGACGTATTTGAAGCACAATTAATTTAAATTATAGTTTTAAGAAACATGCTTTTTTATCAAACTAAAAAGTAAGAAATAAATCTTAATATAAGAATAAAATGATTAACTAGAAAATTAATGTCATCGTGGTAAAGGCGTGGGGTCCTCTGTACTACATTTTTACACTAACTCTGCATTTTGGAATAGAACTAGTAAGAAATTATAACAATTGATATTGAGCACCCCACTCTTTTATATGCAGTTATTATTTTTCCAGTTTCAATTTTATTTTTTTCTGCTTTTTTCTTGGCATTTCTAAATACCTTTTGTTCTATTTCTTTAAATCCTGGCATTCATATTTTTCTAATTGGTTTTCTATAAAAAAAAGTACTTATGTTTTTGCTTCTTAATGTAATTCCTTTTTTGCCAGGAATAAGCCAATCTTTTAAATTATTGTCATGTTGAGTTCTTAGTGGGAGACCATCATCATTGATTGAATACTATTGGATGCCAAAATTTTTGCAGCGATTTCAAAACCACTTCTAAAAGATGTTTAATGTGTAGTGTACTGATAGCAAATTAGTTCCTGTATATATTGTTCCAATGTGTGGTATTTTTTTAACTGTTGTTTTTATAAATGTGAAATTCAGGTAGACGTGCAATATTTATAAAAATTGTATTTTTTAAATCTTTTATCTTGTTTCTAAATTATGAATGCTTTATTTTTAATTTGCACTAATTTCATTTCTGCTTGTTAGTACAAATCTTGATTTTTAATGTTTCCACTCATAATTTGTTTTAAATTTTGATATAGCTCTGAATTTTTTTTATACATATTTTATGGATAAAATTAATCTATGAATTTCATACATTTTGCACTTTCTGCCAAAGACCATTGGTTTCACATTGTAGCTTTGTCATTATGTTCTAAATACTCATACAGGCATAGCATATCACTACATGTGTTATGCTAAATTTTGTAGATAGTCATTTCGAAAACTATATAATTATGAACAACCTTTGTAAAAATTTTACTCTAATGAGAACTTTCAAAATTCCTTTCAGAACCAGCTATCTATAAATTCTGCAGTAAATAATTTAGATGACTCGCATATCCTAACATGTAATTTATTTGAAACAACACTGTTTGAAAGGCATTTTCACTCACATTTTGTAACTCAAAGACATGATTTGATAAAAAAATTAAAAAGTTGTTTATTTATGTACTTTTACACACTTTCCTATATTTACAATGTATATTACACTAAAACATAATCTGTTCTGCACAAATAAGGATGGAGTTGACTATAATATGGATTAGATAGTGTTTATAAAAAAAAAATTCACTTATATTCTTGTTTATTTTTTATGTATATATGTATGTGTACAATTTCCAGAATAAATATTTCAGCAATATGATTTTGGTTTGTTTTATTTTTCTTGTTAACAGTGAATAATTGAAAAAAGGTATTGAAAATAAAATTCTGTACAGCAAGTAAAATTGCTAAATTATGATTCTATTGGTCCTTATGATGTTATTTTTTCTTCTGAATGGGAGCTGAAAACTTCTCTAAAAACTCTTTCCATTAGGTTAAAAAATAAATGTTTTGTTAATGCAAAAATGTACTGTTAGAGTTGTTTTTACATTCTTCTAAGGACTAAAATTTTTAAGTATTTTAATTTTAAAAAAACATTAACTTAAAAACTATTATATTTGTTTTCTTTGGTGATAGAAAAGTGTAAAATCAGTTGCTTTAACAAAAAACGAGCTTAGTTGGTAATATAGCAATGCATTTTCTTTATTTCCATGTGGATAGGTTTCTATTTAAACAAAACAATTGATATAAAGAGTACTTACACACCTGGGCCTAATGAGTGTTACTTTAGTCAAAAGGTTTTTTTCTTCAGGTTACATAATATGTAAAAAAGCTATTTCTTTCTGGCATTGTTTTGAAATTTTTACTTAGAAAAATCTGTTATTTATCATAATGTTTCCTAGATATTTCTAATAACTTATTATTGAAGGGCTGAATTTTTTTAAATAAAAGTTAATTTTCTGCTTGTATATGATTTTAAGGAAACAAAATATAATGCTTCTAGAGAAACATAAATATAAATAATGAATCAAATTGCTTCTGGAACTAGTTCAAAATGCATACACATTTGTTAAACGATAACATCGAATTTATTTTTGCAGTTTTCAAAGATTTATATTTGCGGTATAAGTTCGAAGACATGCAGTTTGTGATCAAATAATAGTTGCATTTTTTTTTTTCGAAAAGTAATACTTTTGTTGATATTTGCGTATTGTCGCCACCGTATTGGCGACATTATATAAAACGAAGTACATGGTTGCTAATTCAGCGCGTAGGACACATGCGAAATCGTTACTGCCAATTTGGCGAGTTATCTTTAACTTAGGCACTTTCGCGATAATATGCGAGTACCTTTTTGTTACACACAATAAATGTAAAATGAATTTTAATTTCGAAGTTAAGTGTAAAAATTTCATGAAATGAAAATAAAATAATAGGTAAGATGTAGAAAGTGAAAATTTACAACTCAGGTATCACATTTTTAAATCCCTTAAGATTTGGGTTAATAAATAATTTTCTGTTAAAAATTCATATTAGATACAACAGTACCGAAAATAAATGCTATACATACTCATTTTATTGTTTTAACTCATATTTGATACATTAACAAATTCATATATGAGTGCATTATATACTCATATCGATCTTTCATTCTCAAAAATTTGATCCCGTAACAGGTTCAAAAATGAGAATGTACTTGTGTCTCAATATGAGAATATGCGATTCTCAGATTTGAGTAAGCGTGCATCGGAGCTATTTTGAGAATGTGAAGTATTTAAAAGTGAGCTGTTTTCTCTCAGTTTTGAACATCGTTTCTCGCAGTGTAGAATAACATTAACTGTATCTTATTTATTTTTTTTGTACTGTAAACGTTTAATGTCAGTTTTCTTACGTTTTGAACCTTGAAGGGTTCGAGGAGGGTGTGTACGTTAAACCGTAAAATTTGATATGTTTTCTCTTATTTTCTTCTGTAATTTTTTCCCCATCGCGAGTGCAGTCAGAAAACAGACATTTCTTCCAACTTCAGGATGTCCAGTGTCTGCTAACTTGGACAGAGGCAATTAGAATTTTTGGAAGATATCTAGTAGGGTTTTCAGTCCCGGAATTCCGAAACCCAGGGATCCCGGTTTTTTTACCTATCCGGAATTCACGGGAATAAAATAACTAATTACGGGATTTTATTTTTGTCTAAATTATATTTAAAATAGTTTTTCTCATAAACATTTTCTAAGAATTTAATTCTTCAAAAATTTATATTTTGTTTATGAAATATGTAAGCAGAATTTTTTTGTGTAATTATAAGTGCTATAGGTAAAAAAATATATGCACAGCTCTCATTTCTCATATGGGTGAACGTTGCTCAGATCTAAGTGGCTCACTGCAATGCCTTACACAATAAAAGCAACATCCCAAGAATAGATTTTGTCACGGTTCCTTCTTCAATTAAATACCGTAAATTATAGTGGACTTTCTTGAAAGACTAGAGACACTTCAAATCCCATTGCATTACTAACCAGCTCATGCACCTGGATCTTCAATTTCAAATGAGGTAACACTTGAAATTGATTCAAATTCTGATTCAATAACTGGATGAATTTATATACAAAAATCATTAACTTTATTTAGTTCTTTTGCCTTCAGCAAAAGAACTAAATAAAGTTATCAACAAGATATATGCACCAATGCAGTCTATTAGATTTGAGACACTGTCATCAAAACTTCAGAAAGAAATGTCTCTATTTTGAAAAATGGAGGAAGACGTGATGACTACCTGAAAAGAACATACTCCTATTTAATGACGGTAATACCTATTAGTAAAGAATCCTAACGTGCATTTTCTTCGGCAGGACAATTTGTAACAAGAATAAGATGCTGTTTCAACGATGAAACGCTGGAGAAGCTGTACTTTTATAAGCTTATTTACAGAAACACACACACACACACAAAAGGAATGCTTTTTTTAAAAAAAAAATTTCATGAAGTACTATTTTAATTTGTTTTTTATGATGTCTTAATTTTTTTTATGTGTTTTATTGAAATAATGCTAAATCAATTTTTAACTATATTTTTAAATTTTATTATGCAATTTCAACTATACTAATATGTAAATATTTTTAATAAATAGTCCAATCCTAATCCCGGGAACAATCCCAGGATCCCTGGATTTGGATAATGTAACCCCGAAATCCCGGGATTGAAAATATGACACGGGATTGCAAATCCTACCAAAAATAGTAAAAAAAAAAAGCTCTTTTGGTTTGGCCTAAGCGTTTACGTCAAGTTTACTATGATAAAGGAAACCCCATTGAAAATTTCGTGTAAATAACTTAGTACTCTTTCGTGTAAATAATTTATGATACTCTAAAATTGGTCATATTATTTTTTAATCCACCGGTATTCATAACAATGCAAATAATAATACCATTTTGTGTTCCAAAAAGAAAGAAAAATTCCGCATTCACTTCACATATCGGGAGAATTTACAAAATAAAACAAAACTGTTGATTAGACTTGTGACTCTTTTATAGCGCCAAATTTTAGACGAACTGCTGCATGTAGCGGCGAGACTCTGTTCGTACATTGTACACTGCTGCCCACCGTAAATGCAACACCATGAAGGAAGCACGCAAATAACATGAAATGTACAACATGCATTAGCGGAGGTGAGATATGCAAATGATTAGAATTTCAGCGCAGACACACATCACGCACGCCTGTGGCGCCACCTCAAAGCGCTATTTAAGGCTTGGAGATTTCGACGATTTCAAGTTCGGCAACTGCGTTTTTCTTGTGGTTTTTTCAAAAAACGATCAGTTATGTCTCGTAGAAAACAGCGATCAGCTTTTGATCAAGTATCCGAGTTCGACAGAGGAAGGATAGTGGCTTACCGAGATTGTGGATTATCTTTCAGGGAAATCGGTAGTCGTGTTGGACGAAACCAAACAACTGTAATGCGGATATGTGACCGTTGGATGCAGGAGGGTACAACGGACCGACGTGGTCGATCGCATCCACCTCAGTGAACCACTTCACGGGAGGACAGGCAAATTGTGCGCATGGCAGTGACGGATCGCACAGTCACATCACGTACCAAAACACAACACATTGAGTCTGAAACTCATCATTCAGTGTCTGCGGTATCATTCGACGCCGTTTACAGCAGAGTGGTCTGTCCGCAAGACGCCCATTGCTTGGTCTACCCTTGACGCAGAACCAAAGACGTCTCCGCCACCAATGGTGCAATGAAAGAAGGATGTGGGCGGCAGAATGGAATGAAGTTGTCTTTACTGACGAGTCACGCATCTGTCTGCAACACCACGATGGTCGGATACGAGTCTGGAGACATCATGGAGAGAGGATGCTGAACATCTGCGTTATGCAACGCCACACTGGTCCTGCACCGGGTATTATGTTGTGGGGTGGTATTGGATATCACTCTCTCTCTCTCTCCTCTAGAACGCATTGCCTGTCCTTTAAACAGCTACCTCTACATCTCCGAGGTGTTGGAGCCAGTTGACCTTCCTTACCTTCAGGGCTTGGCCACAGCCATATTTCAACAGAATAATGCGCGATCACACGTGGCACGCATTGTCCAAAGGTTCTTCGTCAATCACCAGATTGAATTGCTTCCCTGGTCGGCTCGCTCTCCGGATCTTTCGCCGATAGAAAACATGTGGTCCATGGTTGCTCAACGATTGACCCAGATTACACCCCCAGCTGCCACACCAGATCAACTTTGGCAACGTGTGGAAGCTGCTTGGTCTGCTGTACCCTAAGAACACATCCAAAGTCTCTTTGAATCAATGCCGAGGCGTGTGGCAGCGGTGATCTCCAACAATGGTGACTAATCTGGCTACTGATTCTGGCAGGAACCACACTTCACAGAAGTCTATAAATTTAATCATTTGATACTTGGTCAACATGTTATCTGCAGAATAAATTTTGTTGTGCTATATCTTGTCTTTCTTGGTGTTGCATTTACGGTGGCCAACAGTGTATCTACGAAGAAGGACGCTCCTGCGATCGACTCGCTTTGAACCGCAAGACGCTTGATATTACTTTTACTCTTTATTTATCTATCTTAGAAACTTTTTGTCTGAAGCATTTCATTTTTACTCTAAGTATTTTTAACTGGTAAAAATCATTAATAATTTATTTTTTGCTTTCATAGTAATGGGAATCCGTTACAAATATTTTTATTTTATATTAAACTTTTCAGGAATTAATTAATTCCAAATTAATTTTAATTTTCCACGGTCCCCATCAGGAGTGGCAAGGATCTCAAAGGGTTCATAGGAACCACTTTGAGACCCTATGGTCTAATTTACTAACCGCAAGTAAAATTAGGCTTATCAACTAAGCTGACGTTTCTGGAATCATCTTGAAAACGTGCTTATTTCTATAACTAAAACCGTTTACAATTTTTCGCACTAAACATTGCAAGGTATCCTTTTTTGAGCCCATAAAGCAAAATGTACTGATTATGTCTGTAATATTCTATCATTGTTTCAAAGCCGGCGACCAAAATATCTGAGTTAACGTTTATCAGTAAAACACTGCACACACATGGTTTCATCTTAAGAATGTGATATATTTAATAAAATCTGTCATAGAAATTAACTTGATTTTATTTCTAATTGGAATTATAATAATAACCAATCTTCTGATTTGAATCTCATAGACAACCGAGAGTGATAGTTAGAGAGACTTAAGTGTCTTTTCGTAGGCTACCAATGAGGAATCCGTATGTTAACAAAGTACCAAAACTGGCAATCGCCAGAGACTTGTCGATCACGTAAACACTCCAGAGAGTTAAGTAGTTTTGCATCATATTCTGTTTCAACTTGAATTTAATTTTTTCATGACGTGTAGGAAAAAGATAAGGTAAACGTCGAACAAAGTGTCTCATTTTGGTCGTTAATTCGTTTGTGATGGACGCCGAGATTATCAACAGCAACAGAAGAGAAAAATGAAATATCGTGGAGAATACAGTTGAAATAAAATAGTAATTGCCCATACTTGTGAGATATGTTATTTTATAACATCCCCAAAATAATCCACACATGTTCAACATGACTAACAAAAAAGCTGGGAATGATAATTCTTCATCCATATAACTCATGAAGTTCTCCATATCTCCATACATGTCAATTAAATTCTCCACATCCTGTAAAAAACAATTGGTTTTAAATTTATTCAGCAACTTTTGATTGATATCCCGGACCAGTCTGCATGTAAAGCAGTAGTATAAGTTGAAAAGTGAAAAGACAGCGACTGTTATAACATAAAACAGCAATTCAATACATCGAGCAAGCAAGAAGCAAAAATACACGTCAAAACTTAATGAATTCATCGAGAACTTTAATTTGGATGCAATTGTCTGAGTCTTTGAAGTATTTTTTTCTGCATATACTAGCATAGCACCAGCAGCCATAGCAGTCATTTCAAAAAAAGCAAAGGAAATAATGAACAGATATTTCTTTCTTTTAATGTTACGGTGTGGTAATTTTCTGTAAATTCGAATGATATTTTCTGTTATCCGAAACAATACTTGACGTCTTCTATAGATAGATACATAAAACAAGAGTGATATTATAACCAAAAAGCAGTGAGTTAATTCATTTAATTTATCCGGTAACAACCATATCCATAATATGTTCCAAAAGATCTTCGTACAGACGACAGTAAAAATGAAATATTCATAAGCTTTCCTGCAACTAAATGTCTTATGCTCTGTATTTCTTGCTGGCATTTTTCTTAATGAAATGCCATATTTTCTGTTTGAAATATCGTCTGTGTTGATTCCCGTCAATTGTAAGATCTTGAAAATCGTAAAGAATTCCTTCATCGGGGAATATTTTGAATAGCAACGTATACCAGTGGTTGATTTTTCTGAGATCTCAACTTCAATATCTTTAGGCAATGTTAGGTTGTTTCCTCGCTTTTGGATCGGTTGTTCCCTCATTTCCTTCAGTAAATTCGAAGAATTATCTTTACTTTTCAGAACAAACCATTCAATGACTCTAATAATTCAATAACTAAACAGACCAAATTTCACTCATATGTTTTCTTTACTTTCAGTCTCGTCTTCAAGTAGCAGGCATATGTAAGTTAAAAATCACATCTAAGAACTTCGAGAAAGGCGAAAATCACAATTATATTATTTTGTATTTCTCGTGGGAAAAATGGCACCATGGTAAAGCATATTTTTCCTCATTCCTAATTATGAATGAGTTTTGTGCCTTTGTTAATCGCTAAAGTGGCTTCCGTCGATGGAAATACCATTTCTATTCAAATATAAATTTCCTTTTTTCGAAATATTTTTTGTTCAATTGTATTTAAGTAATATGCCTTTTCATATAAAGCAATACAATTATATGCAGTTAGAAAATAATATTCAATTTATTTTCCTAGTGACAAGGAGACCAACAGGATCGATTGAAACCTTCGTATAATTATGCTTTTAAAAGATGAAATGCACAAATGTTTTATATCACTTAAAGGGCTATATTTTGGGAATGTATTCATTCGACATTCCATTATTTTTTTTATTGAATAAATAAGTTGTAAATTGAAATAAAAATTCAAAACACAAGATGTTTCATGAAATAAAAATTAGCCTACGTACATTTATTACGCCGAAACGTAATGGATTTGCTACATTAGAGCTCAAAAATTCAATTTCTTTTTGTTTGATTTTGGGACTAAATTCACTTCATTGAAAATTTATCATAATAGCTAGACTGCATAACTGCTTTTTTCCCCTCAAGTGTTATTTTGTTTGTGATTTTAAGACAGTTATGAGAGTTAGTTTATCTTTTTGTACTGCGAGCATTTTTACCTCGTATTGCATCACTATTTGTGAATGGAAATTTTCAGATACTTTACTCCGTTCGAAATTAGTTGCGTGACTGCGTAACCTTTTCGGGCCTGGCGTGTCATGATTTCAAGACCTGTACCACTGAAGACCTGCCGTGTAGGGACGCGATGCACATTAAATCTGTCAAGAGTTCAAACGTCCTCCTGTTGGTCTGATCGTTAAGAGAGGAGTGTTAGCTCAAATGTCGTCCGCGTCACTTACCTTGGTTCAAAACACGAGGTCCGTCGCCAAAAGCCCTGTGTAGCTGAACAGTGCGATGTTAATATATTCACTCACTCACTCACCTAAATTAGCTGCTATATTTAGATATCAAGCCCATTTGGCACTGGATCATCTCAGGATCATAGAAGAATGCTTAAAAGATGGATGGAATTTGCATTTATAATGCCACATAGTCTGGATTTAAATGTACTTGATAACAGATTTTTTAACGCAATTTTACAGTGTTTGCATCACCCAGATGCCCATAAAGAATATTGACATCTTAATTTATGCTATTGATAGTGTATTTTTTGACTTAACAAACGTGTGTGGAAAACATTAGGAGGGGGTAACGTGAAGTGGCACAAATCCGCTAGGACAGAGTCCGCGACCTATGAATCCGAAGTCCAGTAACATGACCACTTGACCCCTGTCCGGTGGCTGATACTGGCTTATGTAGATACCGCCACAGTACTCCCCTACCAGTGAATCGGGGGATAGGAGAACGAACGGCGAGATATTTGTTACGGCAAGCGTGTGAGTTGTTGCTGTTGGTTGGTGGTGCTGCGTCAAGTGAGTCAGACGAGTTTATTTGCTGTGTCAAGTGGGTCTGACGACTTTTGATTGCTCTTTTTGTGAGTAGATGGTGCAGGGACAGCTGCGCGAAGGTTACGTTTTTCTTAGTTCAGTGTCAAGGCCACCAATGTGGCGAAGTGTATCTGGTGGATAGAACTTTCAACCTATGAATCTTAAATCGGGTAACACACCTCTAAACAAAAGGGATCCCCTTTATCCGGAGGCTGTTACTGACTTATGTAGATACCGTCATACTCGTACAAAATAACTCATCTCAATAAGGAAATACTTCGTCGTCAAAATATTTTTCCGCCAAACCTGGCATGTAATTTCGAAGCAATATTATGTACAAGAAATGCCTTAAATATCAATAAACAAATTTTTATTTGTGATTCAAATTATGACAAATTGTTATTTTCATTTTCATTAATTACTTTCCACAAATTAATCACTTATTTTGGGATAAACTTTTCACAGCAATTTTACATGATTCTCACACCTTTAAACCACACCGCATTCTTTGTAAGGGCTCTACCACCGGTATACCAGAAAGATAAATTTTTTCCTAAAGAATTCACGATTCATTAGCTCGAGTCCTTACAAAATGAGGGTTGGCTTAAAAGTGGTCGGAAACTGGATTTTTAAAACCATCATTTTTCAAACTATGGGGTGAGCTCTCTAAGGGGCCGTGACAACCCTATGTGAGGGGGAAGTCAAAAATATATCAAGAAGTCAAAAATAAAAGATTCTTAAAAAATTATTAATTTATTGAAAAAAGAAAAACAAAATATTCTCCAAAATTAAAGTCACAAATATGATTTTAGACTTAATTTTAAAATACCTCAAGGAAATATCGTAGAATTTTTATTTTATATATTTTGAAGAACGTATAAAAAGAGAGAGATTGCGACATTAAATTTCAGTTTAGGAAAATATGTTATTTAGCGTCAGGTTTGCAGAATTGCTAGATTGAGACCGTTCTAGCATGTGAGAATTTTGCCTCTAATTTTGTGAATATTGCGGTAAAACAAACAAGTTAGCCTATTTGCAGTATGAGAATGGTTTACCATAATCGTTTAGATGATTTCTTGAGATGTAGTCTCGGTTGGCAGGCTTGAGGCTGAGCAGTCTGAAGCTGGGGTGGCTTGATGGGTACAAGTGGCCTGAAAGTGGTCTCCCGGTTAAAGAATCACTTCCAAACAAATTGAACTGTCGTCAGGAAGGTCGACAGAGACCACCGACAGGATCGCTACTGGGCATTGAACGTACGACGACAAAGGCGGACAATGTCTCCTTGTTGTTGTGTCTGGAAGAAGAATTTCCAGGCAAACAGTCTACAACCATCTTGAAGAGATCGGCATTATGCCCGGCGACCAGTCAGGTACTTCCTTTGACTGCATCCAGCAGGAAAGAACGAATATTGTGAAGCCGAAAACATCAGTCGAGGACATCATAATAATGAAGGCGTGTTATTTTCAGCGATGAGTCAAAATGTAACAGACAAAGAGATTCTCGTCAAGTCTTCACCTGGTGAAAAATTGGAGCTCCTTTGCCTCCCTCCTACGTAACAAAAATCTACAAATTCGGTGGCAAAATGGACCTTGTGTGTGGTGGCATAATGTTGGGCAGACGTACACCATTGTACGTTTTCGACGTGGGTACCGTTAACTCACAGCGCTATAAGGTTTAGATCCTGGCAGCCTATGTGAGATTTTTCTGGGTGCTATGAGGCCCGGACTACATTTTTGTGTACGATAATGCGCGGCCACACAAAACTCCCATTGCTGACGAACTTCATGAAGGGGCTGATATTTGCCGTATGGATTGACCCTCGAGGTCTCCGGAACACATTTCTATTGAATATGCTTAGGATGATATAGAAAAAGCCATTTCTCCTTGTAGCTCTCCTCTCAGGATACCCTAGGGAATAAAAGTCCTTTTTTAGGAAGAAGGGGCTTTGTTACCACAAATATTTATCCACACCCTCATAAACAATATAGAAGCTCGTTGGGAGACATATATAGCAGTTCACAGTGGTCACATTCCATATAAGACAGTTTTTTTCTAAGTTAAATGCTTTAGGACAAATTCATGATTTCCCATTTTTTGATAAAATCTTTATCTTAATTAAAAATTAAAAATTTTTTTTTATATTGTTATGTTGCTAAATTCTTTTTCACATTGTAACATGTCTCTGTGCCAAATTTCGTGGCAACGTACTTAATACTCCCCCAGTTTTCACAGATTTTATGTTTGTGACCTTAATTTCGGACATGGGTGTACATTGTGGCACATTTACACTGATATAAATACCAAAAAATCCGGCGTATCATTTAACACAAAAAATAATATAGAAATTTACAGATGCACATTTTATGCCGGGTATAATAATGATAGATTTAACAGTAAAAAAGAGATTAGCATTAAAAAAAATTACATTTCTATATATATATGCAAATTAAAAGAAATTACATAACTTCCGAACTCAAAGAGTGTTAGTTCTATAAGTATACTGTTTATACCGTTTTTTCAAAAGCCTGGGGGTAAGACTTCTAATAAAGGATTTCAAAACATTGAATACATACATTTCAGGTTTTTTCGTGAAAAGGGGGTGCGCGCGTTATATGACGAATATACATAAAAATTAACAATTGCAAATTGAAAGTATAAGTGTACGCTAAACGCCGGATTTCCCGGTTCTCATAAATATATAAGTAGAGCACAATGTAGTTGATAATTAAATTATCAATACTAAGTTAAGAACAGATTTAATAATTAGTAGTCACTTTTATGGGCTTGACATATATAAAATTTAATATTTATCTTGATAATTTGTACCTTTTATAATTACAGTCGTATTGTAACTTTAGGGTCATAGTACATTATTACTGCATTCAATACATTGCTTTTGTACGGGGGGGGGCGATGAAAATTATGATTGAAAATTGGGTCGCAAATATTGAAAGTTTGAGAAACACTGTTTTAAACCCATTCGGGCTGATTGAAGGAGGAAGGATAATGCTTGCTGAGTAAATGCTTTTGATTGATTGGTTAACACCCTGAATCTCTGAAAAATCTTGAAACAAAATCATGATATTATGAATATCAATAATCGTACAAAGTATTTAAATGTACTAACTAATTTGGGATGCAGGGAGTATATATTTTGATGTTTGTTTTTT
>BMAO01026879.1:0-18415 GCA_019973975.1 Trichonephila clavata | reverse complement strand
AATGATTATGAAATTAATTTTAACACTAAGGAAAAGATTAGGCTCAGATGTTTCAGTTGAATGTATGAGAGGTATTATGACCCCGCTGCTTTTGACAGTTTTACTGGTAGTTTAGCCAGTGCTGAAGTTGTAAACGCTTTTCATTAATGTTAATTTAATTTTTCATATACAATAGTAACTGGTGAGAAAACTAAATTAAAAAACATGAACGACGAAGACCTTTTCGAGAAGACGGTGATAATATTTGAAGAAAAAAAGAATAACGATGATGAGAGAGAAAGTTTAGAAAATGAAAATCAGCTAGAAGAGCAGCGCAAAGAGATACAAGACTATTTAAAACTTTTTGAGGATATTTTAAGTCAAATTGATGAAGGAATCGATAATTTAGATAGTTACGAAAGGACTATGCAAATAAAGCGAAGCATAGACAGGCTCATAGAGACTTTATATAGTCAGGCTGCATCTGAAGATATTGATGCAGAATTTGAAACCACAAAGCATACTCGCGATAAATCAGAATCTATGAAAAGAGTTAAAGAGAAAAGAAGGAAGCAAGCAATAGAAGAAGTATTAAGTAGCATGTTTGCCCAGCAACAAAAGGAGCTAATGAACGCTAAACACTTAAGTCATGGACATGAAGCAGCAAGTGACGGAGATATTCAAAAGGCACGAATGAAGTCTTCAATCAGGGGAGTGCTATTTTCAGTTATTGCTCATAGGATGGACCCAAGAAGGAGAGCAGGAGAAACTGCTGACGATAACGAAAAACAAGCTCATATATATGGCAGGGAAGCAGTTGGTGGAGCTTTAGGTGCATTGTTAAAAACATTTTTAACAGCAGTTACTGCTGTTGTGCGCGAAATTGCTAAGCCACTTCAGCATATCAGCAAACAGGAAACATCTTTTGCAAAACAAGTTGAAGAAAGCAGAAACGCAGATTCACAAAAAGGTCGATCTGTGTAGACTTTTCCTTGTAATAATCTTTCGATTCCACTGTCTGTTAATTCATAATTAGGGTTATATAGCTAACTGAAAAAAGGTTACCCCAGAAGGGATAAAAAGGTATAAAATGGCTTTAGATAAGGTAGAATGATGCCAAAGTGAGGATCTGAGGGAACGTGTTTTGAAAGTAGTAGACGAGAAAAAAATGACTATGGAGAAGATAAGCAAGAGAAAGATAATTGAAAAATTTGGTAATATGTGCAAAGACAAAAATACTCGCCGGATTTAAATCCTTACTATTACCTGTTATTTTAATTGTGTGAAATTTAGTTTTGTGTTTCGTAATATTATACAATCAAATTGATAAAAGCTGTATTATCTCCTTGCAGCATTAAGTGTATATTTTTTGCTATTTTTTCCACTAAGGGAGTAACATTATCAAAATTTGAAAATTTTGATAACACATAATCTGCTAAAGCTTCTTTGATCTTCAGGTCTACCCACTCCAAATCTCAAGCGCCAATAATCGTTGCCAATAAAACTATCTATGGATTTAAGTCCATTATGGCCAGCAGAGCTACCGCCTTTCTTTATTTTTATTCTTCCAAGTTCCAAATCAGCGTCATCATGTATGACAATGATATTATCTAGCGATAATTTGTAAAAGTTTCGTATTTTTGCAACAGGAATGCCTGAATTATTCATAAATGAATAAGGCTTTATTAACATGATTTTATTATCATTAATTATGCCAGAGGTTATTAGATAATCGGCTTTTTTTAGAGAACGACTGGAAATTCCAATATTTGCAAATTGTATCAACTACGATGAAGCCGATATTATGATAAGTTAACTCATATTGACCACCAGGGTTACCAAGCCCAACTATCAGATGCACTATTATTCTGTTTCTGCTTGAGGTTCTTCAACGTCACTATCGGCAGCAGAAATTGTAACAATGGTAAAATTTTCTTCTTCATGAGCTACAAACTTAACACCTTCTGGTAATTTTACATCGTTGATATGTATAGATTGGCCAATCATTTTACCAGATAAATCAACTTCTATAACCTGAGGTATTTTATCAGGAGAGCATTTAACAGTAATAGAACGACACAAAACATTAAGCACTCCACCTAACTTGATCCCTGGAGCTTTACTTTCATTCACAAATGATAGAGGTATGTCTATTTTAATTTCGCTGCTTTATCAACAAACTGAAAATCAACATGTTGCACAGTATCCTTTACTACATGCAATTGGATATCGCGAACAAGAGCATATTCCTTTTTGCCCGAAATATTCAGCTCTATCAAATGTGCAGAAAGAGAGCCTGACTTATATTGCTTTGTGAATTCCTTTGCAGACAATGTCAAATTTACATTATCATGGCCCTTTCCATATATGATTCCAGGGATGTTTCCTTTCTTCCTTAGAGAATGCATCGCTTTTGTTTTTGTTATATCACGTAACTCTGCATTAATTGTTACTATTTCTTGTTGCGTCATCGATTACTCCTATTTAGCTAATCCTTTTAATATAATTTAATAATAATATAACATAAAAATATTTATTTCAAACTTCATTCTTTCATACTAATTGTTTGTGAAAGGATTTATTTAGATGTATATTTAAGCTTATTTAACAAGAACTATGGGCATTGATGATAAAGTAGTTTTTAGGATTTATAGACCAACAAGAACTGCAACACAATCTGGTTTAGGTAATACAAATTTCTGGCACCTGAAAATTGAATCTGGCTCTTACTACATTGAACCTTTAATGGGGTGGGTTGGCTCAAAAGATCCAAAAAAACAGATTGTATTAAAGTTTGATTCTCTTGAAAAAGCAGTATTCTACGCAAAAAAACGCAACGTTAAATACATAATTGAAATGCCAAAAATGTTAAGAGGCTGCCAAAATCTTACGCAAGCAATTTCATACTAAAGTAAGTTGCACAACAAATGGTGTTATGCAAGTAGCTGACACTGCTCTCCTTTGTCATCCCAGTGCCCAGACACTAGGATCCAGGAATTTTATTAAGTTGGTAAGCATAAAAATAGCTGTTTTACGTTAAAATACAATGTTTTTGATGATTATGGAAAGGCTGGATCCCAGTGTCAAGCACTGGGATGACACCATTTGTTGTAAACTCACTTTTACTCTATGGTCTTGCCGCTATCCTGAACGGATACAAAGTAAGTTTTATTGTGATGTGCTCATCTGTAAAAAATAAGACTTAATCTCACTGTTGATCATGGATTTTAAGTTGTGCTAACACACTGTGGCCATTTAAAGAGTCAAGATTTTTAACCTGGCTAGCCAGTATTAAAGAGTTATTTTTCAGGTATTTCTTTACAAGGCTTGCAAGTCTTTTTGGATTATTCAAATAGCTCCATTCTGCTTGTAAAACTTTTATATCACTTTGTACTAAACTAATTTCACTTTTTATTTTTATTAGCTCTCTATTTAATGACTGAACATGTAGTTTTATCTTAAATAGTCCTACAATGCTAAGAAAAAACATAACTATTGAGATGATGCAGAAAGTTCTCATGACAACTTCTGTATAGCTCTTAGTTTTGCTGAGCGTGAACGCGGATTTGCACTTACTTCTTCTATACTTGCTTTGATCACTTTTTTATTTAGAAGAGAGAATGTCTTACAATCAGTAGATCTTGGCTCACATAGATCTTTAAAAAAAGTTTTGACTATACGATCTTCCAAAGAATGAAAGGTGACAACAATTAATTTGCCATTCTCATTTAAAATTTCAGATGCAGCTTTAATGCCCCTCTCAAGTTCTCCCAGCTCATCGTTTACCCATATTCTGATTGCCTGAAATGTTCTGGTTGCAGGATCAATTTTGCTTTTTCCACGGAACACCACAGAACGTACAATGTTCGCAAGCTCAAATGTAGTTTTGATAGTTTTCTTCTTCCGTGCACTTACTATTGCTCTTGCGATTTTGCGAGAATGATGCTCTCCTCCGTAGTTATATATAGTATTTGCAATTTCTTCTTCGCGTAAAGCGTTAACAAACGTTGAAGCGTTTATATAAGAAGAGTTATCCATACTCATATCGAGTGGACCATCATGTAAAAATGAGAACCCTCTATCTCCGTTATCAAGCTGCATAGATGAAACTCCGATGTCAAAAACTATTCCATCGATACCTTCAATATTGTTGCTATCTAATAAATTTTTAATATTACTAAACTTCTCAATGAATAGTTTTATTCTATCGGGATATCTAACGCTTAAATCATCATAAAACTTAGTTACCGTTTCATCTCTATCAATTGCATATACTTTGCAATCAGCTGACTCCAATATTGCTTTGCTATACCCTCCAGCTCCAAATGTGGCGTCCACGTATATGCCACCATCCTGCGGTGATAGTAGTGATAGCATCTCTTTTAACAAAACTGGAGTGTGTGTCATATCAAAAAATTTAAGTACAGTTGGTGTAGATATCCTACTCTACTCTACTCTTCACATCAATTTTATTTATGTACATAGATTTTCTTGCCAAAATATGGTATCTTATCGGAATATATGAGCAATAATATTAAAATTAAGGTTTAATATTGTTAATATAATATTCACATAACGTTCACATTTTTTTTTTATATATAAGATCAAACAGGCTATAGGGAAATTATGCAGCAAATAACAAAAGTAATATTTTCAAGTTTGATTTGTAACACTTTATTGTGGTATGACCACATGCTTTTTGGCCACTTAATAAACATAATAGGTGGTGTGTTTTTTCCATCGGATGATCAACTAACCAGCGTATTGAAGGCTTTTGGAGTGTTTGCAGTGGGTTTCTTAATGAGACCAGTCGGTGCTGCTATATTTGGTCACATTGGTGATAAACATGGCAGAAGAGTTGCCTTATTGCTCTCGATTATATTAATGACTTTATCAACCGTATTAATTGCTTTTGTTCCAGGTTATCAAAGCATTGGAATACTAGCGTCAATGCTGGTAGTGTGTTTAAGATTATTGCAGGGTATATCTCTTGGAGGAGAAGCAGGAAATGCACCATTTTTAATAGAACATGCTCCTAAAAACAAAAAAGGATTTTTTGGCAGCATTGAAGTATTAAGCGCAATTTTTGGTTCAGTATTAAGCTTGATAGCGGTACTCATATGCAAAAAAGTATCTGATTTTGAATCTTGGGGGTGGAGATTACCTTTCATTTTCAGTTTAGCAATGGGATTAATTAGCATATATATGAGATATATACTTGATGAAAGCCCAGAGTATAAAAGACAGAAAAATCCATCTAAATTGCCATTAAAAGAGTTATTAAACAATTACAAAAAGCCTGTTCTAATATCAATAGGTATTGACTTGGTTGAAAATGCGTCTCTCTATGTATATTTGGTATTTTTCAATGTGCTTACATCAACAATAAATACTTATTTTAACCATATAGTGGAAATACTGAGTCAAATTGCACTTGGAGGATTGACAATATTGTTTGCAATACTTTCTGATAAGGTAGGAAGAGAAAAAGTTATGAAATTTGCATTTATAGCTTTTGTAATAGTAATACCAATTCCCATTACACGGCAAACAGATGGACAAAGATGGAAGAAAAGCCATAATGAAGTAAGTAAAATAGTTGAGGTATAAATGGCATTAAGATCAAAATTATTGGATGAAAAAGTAGTAGAATCAGCAAAAGAAATGCTGAAGAAAGTAAGGAATAATGCATATGTTTCAAAAAAACTAAATGCTGTAATTGCAGCAAAAAAGTACAGTATAACGGCTGTAGCAAAAATATATTGCATTTCAAGAAGCGCACTAACTTCGTGGGTAAAACTCTTGAAAATTGGCAGAGAAGAAAAACTGTTTGCTCCTCCACAACGCCGTAGAAAAACTAAATTAAATCAGGTTCAACTACAGCAAATTGAAGAGTGGATAGAAGAAAATCCTAATATTACCATTAAAGAAATGAGAATAAGAATCCAGGAAAAGTTCAGATTAAATATCAGCAAATCTACAGTACACCGCTATATGCAAAAGATGAAATTCTCATATATTACACCAAGACCAGTTCATAATGGACAAGATAAAAGCAAACAAGAGGAATTCAAAAAAAAATCTCAATGGAGCTATTAGCAAGTATCCAGAAAAAGAGCTATTTTTCTTTGATGAATCACGGTTTGGCACACATTCAAAGGTTGGACATGGGTGGTTTAAAAAGGGGATTAGAACACAGGTTAAAACAAAATTAGGTAGGCAAAATTTCTATCTCTATAGTGCGGTTAATCTAGAAATGGAGAGAGTTCTAGCTTATTTGCACCAAATGTCAACACTGATTGCATGAACATATTTCTTGAGCAGATGTCGCAATATCTAGAAACACGAGAGGCTTTTCTCGTTATGGATTGTGCTAGTTGGCATAGGTCAAAAAATTTAAAGGTACCTAACAATATCGATATTATATACCTACCTCCGTACTCACCTGAGCTAAATCCTGTTGAGAGGCTTTGGTTATATATAAAACAGAACATTTTACGCAATAAAATATACGATACAATTGCTCTGCTTGAGGGTGCTTTGTGCAAATTTATTACTTCTCTTGCCAGCTCCACAATTAAACAACTCTGCAATGTCTCCTATTTGACTGGCCAACAATGAGAGTTGGTATCAGAGCTTGTCCGCAAACCATAAAATTCAAGCATATTCCCTCTTTAACATCAATCTATTCATAGCCAGATATATAAAATTTTCAGTAGATGTTGTCAGCAAATCATATTCTTTCGATAGCCTTGTATCTTGAAAAAAGCATCTAATGCTTTAAGCTTAAGCACTAGATGGAGAAGGGAAAAACTCTGTTGCTAGCCTTAGATATAAAATCTGTATAGGAGACAAGAGTTCCCTTCTCAAAGTATAGGCTGGACGGTATCGTAGAAAAACCTAAATGGTTCTAATTCTGTATTCACAAGGTTAGCCCTACTTTTCATTTTAAATAGTAACGTATGGGGTTATATATGATCAACAACTTTTTGGGCATAGACATATCAAAAGATCGCTTTGATGTTTATCTCTCATTCATAAGTAAAAAAGGAAAACGTGAAACTAGGAAAAGAAGCTTTAAGAACGATGATAATGGGTTTCAAGGTCTACTGAACTTTCTACAAAAACATAACGTAGAACAAGTGAAAGCTTGTATGGAAGCTACTGGTTGTTATAGCGAAGCTTTGGCTGAATTTCTACACAATTCTGGATATTTTGTTAGTGTTGTAAATCCTTATTGTATTAAATCTTATGCGAGGAGTAAGCTTGTAAGACAAAAGAATGATCAGACCGATGCAGAAATTATGGTTCTGTCGCATCTATAAATTGTGGTAGAAGAAGATCGTTAAAACTGTAATTATGGGAATTATAGAGCAATTAGCATAGCAAAGTTCTCAAAAGTAGAAACGTTATCATTAGCCCCGATAATTTGTCTTTTTTGAATCATACGAATATTTTCTATGCCGGTGATGGTAATCTTTGCGGAGTGGAAGCTCTTAAAACCAAGCATTGGCCTTATTCGTTTTTTGATAAATCTATGATCTTGTTCAACAATATTATTTAGATATTTTATTTGAAAAACCATGATTCTACGATCTTCAGAAATTTCTCTATTCAAATCATCAAGAGCAGCAGTATTGCTGCCGCTTTTATCAATTACTACTTTCTCAGGAAGGTCATTCTCTCTAAAGGCTTTACGAAAGAACGCAAGTGCCGCAGACTTGTCTCTACGAGCACACAACAGAAAGTCTACAGTATTACCAAGACTATCTAATGCTCTGTATAGATAAACCCATTTACCGTTTAATTTAATGTAGGTCTCGTCCATTCTCCAGCTACTGCCAACCTGCTTCTTCCTTTTCCTTACCGATTCATCTATCAGTGGCACAAATCTGATAACCCACCTTTGTAACGTAGCATGATCAACTTTCGCTCCCCTTATACTGATCATTTCTTCCAAATCTCGATAGCTCAAAGAGAATCTACATTTCATATATACAGATAACATTATT
The DNA here is from genome assembly GCA_019973975.1 of Trichonephila clavata. NCBI lineage: Eukaryota > Metazoa > Arthropoda > Arachnida > Araneae > Nephilidae > Trichonephila > Trichonephila clavata. Next base: position 10,424 of record BMAO01026879.1, on the reverse strand, counting down.
ATCTCTGCTGAAAAGCTAAATCCTTTGAAATATGGCAATAATTTTGAACTAATACGAAACATCTTTGCTTTTTTTAGATGATTATATCACTTCTTTTCTACTTTCCTACAAATGGGACATACCAGGATTTATAGATGCCACAGAACCTTCAAAAAAGACAAATTATCGGGGCTAATGATAACGTTTCTACTTTTGAGAACTTTGCTATGCTAATTGCTCTATAATTCCCATAATTACAGTTTTAACGATCTTCTTCTACCACAATTTATAGATGCGACAGAACCCTTTTGAGAACTTTGCTATGCTAATTGCTCTATAATTCCCATAATTACAGTTTTAACGATCTTCTTCTACCACAATTTATAGATGCGACAGAACCTTCTAAATGATGCTAATCTTCTATTATGCTCTTTCTGCTCTTGAGTTAATGGCTTTTTACGATACTTTTTATATGGAATTATAACATTGCTTTGCAATTTTTGCCAACCTTGATATCCAGAATCGGCATGTTTTATGCTATCAAGTGGTAAATATTTTTCTTGTTTCCTTATGCGAAAATCACTAATTCTACCACGGTATGACTTTGACACTGATAAAATTCTTCCTCCTTCTTCGATAATAATCCCAGTTTTCATAGTGTTGGTTCTTTTTTTTCCTGAATATGATTTCTTCCGTTTTTTACTATCTTCTGGTCTCTGTATTTGCTGTTCTGTAACATCAGCCAAAATCTTCAGTGTTTTTTCTGGCGTCATACTTCTATCTTTTGTGATAGTAACTTTTTTGGCAAGTAATGGCTCTATTTTCTTCAGTAACCTACACACATTTGCGTTGTGCACATTGAACAGGCACCCTAAAAATCTGTGTGTTATGTAAGTGCGATAGTACAAAATTACGCAAAATAACTTATCTTCCAGAGTTGGTAGTTGTGATCTTCTACCATGGCACTTTTTTTGTTTTTCAAGTTTTTCCCACTCAGACCTCACTTTTTCCGGTTCTGTCGCATCTATAAATTGTGGTAGAAGAAGATCGTTAAAACTGTAATTATGGGAATTATAGAGCAATTAGCATAGCAAAGTTCTCAAAAGGGTTCTGTCGCATCTATAAATTGTGGTAGAAGAAGATCGTTAAAACTGTAATTATGGGAATTATAGAGCAATTAGCATAGCAAAGTTCTCAAAAGTAGAAACGTTATCATTAGCCCCGATAATTTGTCTTTTTTGAAGGTTCTGTGGCATCTATAAATCCTGGTATGTCCCATTTGTAGGAAAGTAGAAAAGAAGTGATATAATCATCTAAAAAAAGCAAAGATGTTTCGTATTAGTTCAAAATTATTGCCATATTTCAAAGGATTTAGCTTTTCAGCAGAGATAATAATGTTATCTGTATATATGAAATGTAGATTCTCTTTGAGCTATCGAGATTTGGAAGAAATGATCAGTATAAGGGGAGCGAAAGTTGATCATGCTACGTTACAAAGGTGGGTTATCAGATTTGTGCCACTGATAGATGAATCGGTAAGGAAAAGGAAGAAGCAGGTTGGCAGTAGCTGGAGAATGGACGAGACCTACATTAAATTAAACGGTAAATGGGTTTATCTATACAGAGCATTAGATAGTCTTGGTAATACTGTAGACTTTCTGTTGTGTGCTCGTAGAGACAAGTCTGCGGCACTTGCGTTCTTTCGTAAAGCCTTTAGAGAGAATGACCTTCCTGAGAAAGTAGTAATTGATAAAAGCGGCAGCAATACTGCTGCTCTTGATGATTTGAATAGAGAAATTTCTGAAGATCGTAGAATCATGGTTTTTCAAATAAAATATCTAAATAATATTGTTGAACAAGATCATAGATTTATCAAAAAACGAATAAGGCCAATGCTTGGTTTTAAGAGCTTCCACTCCGCAAAGATTACCATCACCGGCATAGAAAATATTCGTATGATTCAAAAAAGACAAATTATCGGGGCTAATGATAACGTTTCTACTTTTGAGAACTTTGCTATGCTAATTGCTCTATAATTCCCATAATTACAGTTTTAACGATCTTCTTCTACCACAATTTATAGATGCGACAGAACCATTTAGAATGAGAGTAGAAAATAAGATCCGAGAGATAAAGATATTTAAAATTATGTCGAATGTTTATCGCAATTTTCAGAAAAAATATAACCTGAGGTTCAATATTATTGCTGGTATTGTAAATCTTAAGCACGCCTTTTAGTTAACCTTGATTTTATTCACCCTCCTTCCCTTTTTTTTATCGCTTGATTCGCAGCAGGTCTTTAGGTTTACCGATAATTTGAAAAACAAAAATTCGTCATTCCGCTACGTGTTAGCGGAATCTATCCGCGGCGGTATAACGTAGGAAAACCTTTCTTGGGTTAGCTATAGCTAAAGTAATCTAGAAAATTAACGATATTTTATTCCCCGGTGAACGCTCTATTTTGTTTTCCAACTCTAGTTCCAAAAGAGCCATTAGAGCTATGTTGGTAGAAAGTCCGCTTGCTAATATAAGTTCATCTATATCAACAGGTACAGAGTTAATATGATCAACTATAACAGATTTTGCCTGTTGTAATTTTTCTTGTTTTTGGTTAACAAAATGGTGCTCAACATCAAATAGGTTTTTTTGCTGCGGAGGTAAACTAAACCTAATACTCTCTATTATGTCATCAGCGGATTCGATAAGCTTAGCACCGTTTTTAATTAAATAATTACTACCACTACAGCGTGAATCTAAAGGGAAACCAGAAACTGCAAACACCTCTCTCCCTTGATTTAAAGCAAAATCTGCTGTTATTAGAGAGCCAGAACGTTTCGATGCTTCAATCACTACAACACCCAGCGATAGACCAGATATAATTCGATTCCTCTGAGGAAAATACTGAGGCTTTGGTTTAGTAGCAAATGGAAGCTCAGTAATTACTAACCCACCGTTCCCAGTGATTTTTTTGTATAGATCAAAATTCTCTTTTGGATACACCACATCAATTCCGCTTGCTGTAACAGCAATAGTGGGATGATTTTTGTATATTACACTGTTTGCTGCAGTATCGATTCCTTTTGCAAGTCCAGAAACGATAACAAAACCAGCTTCGCTTAAATCAAGTGCCAACTTATTGGCAAAATTTCTTCCATTCATTGAAGAGTTACGCCCACCGATTATTGCAATTATCTCACGGCTTAATAATGATATATCACCAAGCGCAGTTATTACAGGAGGACAACTAGAGATATTTCTTAAAAGATCAGGGTAATCTGGGTCACATGCGGGTATAATTTTAGCTCCAATTCTTTCTGCATTATTGATTTCTTCTCGTGCATCTTGAATGCCATACACCTTATTATTAGCCACCCTATTGAGATATTTTAGCACCTCATCTAGCGATCCATGTGTTCTTAGTATACTAAAAAACTTTGTTGGTCCTATAGTTCTAGCCAAGCTTAACCATACTTCTAATTCTTTGTTGTTCAATTTATTTATCTTCATAAAAGGCTTGAATTTCTTATCAATTTAGTGTACCCAAGATAATGTAAATATACAGTGTTTTATGACGCATTTTGTTACAGATAAATGCATAAAATGTAAATATACGGACTGTGTGGAAGTATGTCCCGTTGACTGCTTCTATGAAGGTAAAAACATGCTCGTGATTAACCCAGATGAATGTATTGATTGCGGAGTGTGCATACCTGAGTGTCCAGTAGATGCAATTGTAACTGATGATTCCATAAAAGATATTTTAGAACTAGATGAAGAGTTACTGAACAGTGAACAAAAAATCTTCAAATCATTTTACAACATAAACGTAGAATACTCACAAAAATGGCCAAATATCACAGCTAAGAAGCAACCTCTCTATACTGCAGAAGAGTATAAGGAAAAAAAGGATAAAACAGCTTATTTTGACGAAAATTTAGAATAATGCTACTGAAGGAAAAGAAACTTTTTGTATTTCAGGGTTGTTGTTTTTGGTTGCTGAAAGTGGCTGTATTATTTAAGTTATTAATAATACTTACTGCTAAATTACAACTTCTTTATCACTACCGTGTTCTGTGTTGTTGTATTATTCTTAACATTTATATGTGTATACATACACGTACCAATATTTGAGAGGAAGAAATGAAAAAATTGCTCACCTTAATAGCTATGTTACCTGCTATTTCTTTGTCAGGGGCGTGTTTTGGAGTTGATTCTACTGAAGAAAATAAAATCTTCTATACTGCTACAACACGTGGCGGCACCAGATTTTTAAGCCTTGCTTATGCTCTTGGCTATCACTATACAAACAGCACCCAAGTTTCAATTGGGCCTATATTTTCATTTTCAAATCTAGCAGCAGGAGAAATGAGAATGGGAATTTTGTCAGGTTTACGCTACCATTATGATATTAAGGATATAGGTATTGCTCCATACATTAATGCTAATCTTGGAATATTATCTTCAGGCTTTTCTGATTATAATCTTGCATACCGGATAAGTTCTGGTGTTGACTTTCCAATTTCTCCAAAAGCAAGTCTTTCTGTTGGCTATTACTTAGAGAGAGGTCTGTTAAGTCGTGGTTACCTTCATGGGCCGGAAGTGGGAGTAAATTTTAACTTTTAAGGATTTAACATGTATGAAAACCTGTACGCAGTCTAAAAGACATGGTAGAGTAGGTATAATTTATATAGAAAATATGTGCGTAAGTCCATATTATAACTTAAAATGCAGACGTTAGCATAAAAATTATATAGAATGCTCATGATTCCAACTATAGCAATTTTAAGTGGTGGATTTTCTTGCGAAAGAGAAATATCGCTTATGAGCGGAAAAGCAGTAAAGAAGGCGCTTGATAGCCTTTCATATAATGCAATAGAAATAGATGTTGACAGCAACATTGTTGAAAAGCTTAAAAAGATTAATCCGGGCCTTACTTTTATTGCTCTGCATGGACCTTATGGTGAAGATGGTTGCATTCAAGGTTTATTGGAGATTTTAGGTATAAAATATACACACTCAGGAGTTATGGCTTCTGCTGTTGCTATGAATAAAGTGATGTCAAAACATATATTTCGATCCCTTAGTATTGATACTCCAAAAGGTTATGTAATTAGCCGAGAAGATCTACTAAAAAATAATATTAAAATCGATTATCCGTACGTCTTAAAACCAATTAATGAAGGTTCTAGCATCGGAGTGCATATTGTTTCCTCACATGAAGATTATTTAAAACTGAAATTTGATGTCATTCCAGTGCGTGACCAGGCAGTATCTGGCTACTTGGATGACAAGGAAGGAGCTACTTCTGTGACAAAAGATTTGATGATCATAGAAGAATACATTCCAGGTGTAGAGTTACATACTGCTGTATTGCTGGATGAAGCAATTGGCACTATGGAAATACGACCAAAAAATAAATTCTATGATTATGAAGCAAAGTATACAGATGGATTTGCAGAACATATATTTCCTGCTGAAATTCCTGACAATATATATAAAATGACCTTGGAACACGCACTGAAAATTCATCAATTTTTAGGCTGTAAAACTATTTCCCGCTCAGATTTCCGTTATAATCCCAAAAATAACACTTTAAAAATGCTTGAGATTAATACACATCCTGGCTTTACTGAGTTATCATTAGTGCCAGAAATTGCAAAATTGGCAAAAGGAATCAATTTTAATGAATTAGTTAAAATTATTATTGAAGATAGTTTGCAGCACAAAAATATTAGGGATTTAAGTCATGTTGAGCAGTATTACTAGAAGCCAAAGGAGTTTTTTGCGTAAGTGTGCCTTGGTTATTATCACAGCACTTTTTCTTACGCTAATGCTCTACAGCTCACTTGATAAAATAATAAATCGATTTAATTACTACTTTACTTGGTATAATGACTGCCTATCTAGTTTATTACTTAGTAGTGGATTTTCAATCGACGAAGTAGTCGTGAGCGGCAATAAATTTACAAACAAAAAGGATATTCTAAGTTTGACAGATAGAACGCAACCTATCATATATATATCACTTTCAAAACTTGCCGGTAACATACAATCCGTAAGCAGATGGATAAAACACGTAAGAGTTCACAGAATTTTGCCCAATACTCTACACATTAATATAGATGAGCATAAACCGTTTGCTCTCTGGAAAGATAATAACAAAACTTCGGTAATTGATTTCGAAGGCAAAGTGATCGTAGATGACTATCCAGTAGATGATCTTGTTGTAATTACAGGACAAAACTCGTTATCAAACCTAGAATTTGTTAGAGATGTGTTAGAGAGTAAAACTCAATTAAGTGACCACATTTCTTCTTTTGCTTATATAGGGAATAGAAGATGGAATATCATACTTGATAACGATTCCACAGTAAAACTGCCTGAAGATAACCCTTATAGTGCATGGGAATATTTAAACCACTTGCAAAATACAACTGATTTTACTTTCAGCGATTGGAGTATTATTGATATGCGTATTACTGATAAAATTTTTGTGAAGAGGTGATCTGCTGTAATCCAAGTAGCCCTTTTCCTGTCATCCCAGTGCCCAGACACTGGAATCCCGCCGCGAACCGTCATACCGCGATTCATTCGCGGTATCTCTTAACATAGATCCCTTATTTAACCGCCATACCTTAACATAGATCCCGCTAACACGTAGCGGGATGACGAGGTTATCGTCATGTCACCGCGAACCGTCATACCGCGATTCATTCGCGGTATCTCAGCCGCTAACAAGAGATCCCGCTAACACGTAGCGGGATGACGGTTGTCGTTTAGCTATAAATATTTAAGAAATTTACCAAACGAAAAAAAAAGGCAAAAGAAGCCCTAGTCATTGTCTATTTTCAGTATTTGGCGTTTTTTAAGCCTTAAACGCTGCAATTTAGCTGCTTTTAAGTACAACTAACCTTAGCTAAAATGTTTAAGAAATTTACTAAGCAGAAAAAAAGGCAAAAGAAACCCCGTGGTAATTAGTGTTCACTCCCTAATCCTGCAAATTGGCGTACTATACTGTCTTAAACGACTTATAAGCGCGTTTCAGCTTATATAGGTAAAAACCTAGAAATATTGTGAAGACATAAGGTGCACATAGTGCAAAAAATTAAAAATAAGACGCCAACTACGTTGTTTTCTTGCTGTTTAATCTGCACAGATGAAGATAACTGAATACCTTCATTGTCATAATAAGGGGGCCGGCGAAACTTGTCAAGCAAGTTTTTTCGTTTCTATAAATCTGGATTTCAGCGTTATGCTCTGGAATAACAACGTAAGGTAAATTTTTCAACATCCCAAAATTACAGAATTTAGTCTGTTTAATTAAGTGTGAAAGGTTACGATCATGCTGAGTCATTAGGAAAGATTAGAATATACAGAAGCTATAAAAACTGTCTAATAGCGCTACCTAAAACCCTTATCTCCCACTCAAGTTCAACATTAAATTTATCCTTCACTGCATCTTTTACTCTGTTGCCAAGGTTTTCCAAGTCAGATGCAGTTGCATTATCGTAATTGAGCAAGAAGTTACAATGTTTCTTAGAGATTCTAGCTCCACCAATATTTAACCCTAGGCAGCCAGATTTATCAATTAACTCCCATGCTCGGTAGTTTTTTGGATTTTTGAATATGCACCCAGCAGTTTTTCCTCTTATTGGCTGGCTTTTATTTTTTTTCTCAACAATTTCCTTTAACCTTTGCAATATAAGCTCATACTCTGAGTTTACTCCTTTAAACTCAGCTTCAACAAAAATCCAATTTCCTTTTAGGCTATGTCCACGGTAAAAATACCCCATTTCTTCGCTGGAGAACTCATATAGGTTTCCATCCTCTAGATTCACTGCTTTTATGGATTGTACAACGCTTGCGATGTCACTACCATACGCACCTGCATTCATTTCTATTCCGCCACCAACTGTTCCTGGAATTCCAACTAGAAACTCGAGTCCACTAATTTGTTGCTCTCCTGCAAAGTAAGCAAGGTTCCTGAGCAGCGCAGCACCACCTGCAACAATGGAGTTGTTACCCTTACTTTTAATATATGCAAACTCCTTACCTAATTTTACTGTTATTCCTCGAATGCCACTATCTCGTACTATTATGTTGGATGTTGCACCAATAACACTAACTGGCAGTTCAGTATTTTTAATCAAGTATGTTAAATCTTCAATATCACATGGTTTAAATAACACATCAGCTCGTCCACCGACGTTTAACCACGTTGCTTTAGACATTAAGATGTCATAACGATAGACTCCACGTACTTTAGGTAAGCTTATAAGCATTTTGATTTCAACTCTAGTCCTGCATCCATACCCATTTTCTCCGCATCTTCTATAAATGAAGTGCGCTCAGTGAAGTATATATTTTTTCCACTTGCTAACATACAACAAAGGTATAGCATATTTTCGTTTACATATTCAGCCAAAGCTGCAAGTGGTGTAAAACATGAACCATTCACTGTCTTCATAAAACTGCGCTCTGATTTCACTTTTATAAAAGACATATTATTATTAATTTTCTCTAAAAGATCGATAATTTTTACATCATTCCTTCTACATTGAATACAAATCGCTCCCTGTCCCACCGCACTTAACATAACTTTTGGTGGCAATACCTCTGTAATTAAGTGATGCTTTTCTAATCTTATGAGTCCAGCTTCAGCTAAAATTATTCCATCAAAACTTTGATTTTGCAATCTAGTTGTTACATTTCCACGTAGCGGTACTATATTTAAATCTGGTCTAACATTTAACAACTGAACTTTTCTTCTTATTGAAGAAGTGGCAATAGTAGCCTGCTGTGGCAAAGACTCAAGGCTATTGTGTTTATGAGAAATAAACGCATCGCATGGACTTAGCCTTTCTAAAACACAAGGAATTGTAAAATCCCCTGAGAAAAACGCAGGCACATCCTTTAGCGAATGAACTGCCATATCTATATTATTTTCGAGCAATTCAGTCTCAATTTCTTTAATGAATAATCCTTTGCCTCCCATTTCAGCAAGATTTGCGTTTGCATACTTATCTCCAGAAGTTTTTATTTTAACAATCTCAATAGATAAGTTAGGAAAAGAATCCAGCAACTTTTGTTTTGCTTCCAAAGCCTGGGCAACTGCAAGCTTGCTTCCTCTGGTACCTATTTTGACTAACATGTATCTAAATTTAACTTAAACAGTACATAAAATTAGTCTACAATCAATTATTACAATTTTAAACCTACAACTTATGTACAACAGGCTTATAGTCAAATCTTTTTCAGTATTATGCATCTGTTTACTTGCTTTATACATAACACTGCCAAATTTCTTTGATAATAAGCTTTTTATTTCGAAAAAAAGAATAAACTTAGGCCTTGACCTGAAAGGAGGGGCATCTTTGCTTCTAAACATAGACTTAGATTTCTATTTTAAGGAAAAGCTAAGCATGTTAGCAGGTGAGATAAAAGAGACATTGCTAACAAAAAATATTGAATCTAACGTACAAAATAGCGTTGTAACTTTAAATAATATTGATGATTATAAAAAAGCATCTGTGTTGATTAATGCGATAAATCCAAATTTAGAGCTAAATAGAAAAGATTCTTCAATTCTCATTTCGTATAAACCCCATTATAAAAATTCTTTGATCAGTGAAGTAGCTGCAGAATCAATAAACAATGTCCAGCGGCGTTTGGACAAACTTGGCACAAAGGAAGTCAGTGTTCAAAAACAAGGGCAGAATAAAATATTAGTGCAGGTGCCTGGAGTAGAAGACACCAAGCAGATAAAATCTCTGCTTGGCAAAACTGCTAAGCTAGCTTTCCACTTGGCAAACACTAACGTAGCCAAGGTGCAGGATATAGATCACGAAACTACTGTCATGCTCAAGGACTCTTTAGGTAATTCTTATCCAATATTCCGCAAAACTGAAATAGGTGGCGATTCGCTGGTTAACGCATCAGTTAGATTCGGTAATTTAGGTAAACCGACAGTGCATTTTAAATTTGACAGTATAGCGAGTAAAAGATTCGCGAAAATCACTAAAGAAAATGTGGGAAAACCTTTTGCAATTGTTCTGGATAACACAGTTTTAACAGTACCTACAATACGTGAGCCAATTTTAAATGGAGAGGGAGAAATTAGCGGTAATTTTACTGAAAAACAAGCAAGCGAACTTGCAATACTTTTAAAATCTGGAGCACTGCCAGCACCACTTAAAATAATTGAAGAAAAAAATATTGGCCCAAGTCTTGGAGAAGAATCAATAAAGGCAGGGGAAATGGCAGCAACAATCTCTATTATATCCGTGGCTTTATTTATAATCATCACTTACGGCAAATTAGGTGTATTGGCCTCTGTTGCGCTTTTTTCTAATGTAATTCTTATATTATCAATTCTCACTCTGCTTGAAGCAACTCTAACTTTACCTGGAATTGCAGGTATTGCACTTACTGTCGGTATGGCGGTG
>BMAO01026878.1:0-34220 GCA_019973975.1 Trichonephila clavata | reverse complement strand
GAAAAGAGCTGATCACAAATATGCACGATTTTATCGGCGACACTAAAATAACATTATGAGAGTACAAACGCAGACTATATACAATAAATATTCTGAAAATGTTGCACGTAGGAAATAAAAAAAGGAAGCTTAGCTTGAAAATTAATTCAATGAATATAATAATTTAATTGAAGGCTGTGAAATTTGTGTCCCATTTTCATGAGTATTGAAAACACTGGCGGAGCTGGTCCTGAGTGGACCCTGTATCATCCTTGAAGGCACTCTCTAAGGCCACCCCTGCGATTTTTTGCTTACACGTTTGGGTGCCCGCCCTCAAAGCTTGGGGCCCCATATTATTGATATGCAGTAACTATGCCCTGATTGGAAATAGCATTAATTTGTAAAACAAGAAATGGAATGCTGTTAAAAAAGACTGCAAAAAAGTGCTCTAGTTAATATTTTCTATAACAATTTCAAATACAATTTGTATCTAAGAGATATGAGCAGAAAGAAACTTATTAAAATTTCGCATATTTCTATCAAACAAAGAGAATTAGATCAATAAATAAATAAAGGTAACAAAGATAAATAAAACAAATATCCCTAAAATTTGAAGGAAAAAAATATTTTTTCTAAATTTCAAATAAAGATCTACCAAATTCTTCGTCGAAAAATTAAAACCCCTCCCATATTTTGTTTTCCTTCTTAATCTTATGGGCATTGTTTATGATACCTAAGACAATGTAGACGTATTTGTCAAGAGATAATTTGAACGTTTTTCTTCCTAAAAATCCGGAGCCTTATCACGATGATCTTATAGAAAAGTTGAAGTGAATTACATGATTTCTAAACTACAATACCAATTTCCACAAAGAGGGATAAATGTCATCCGAAACTAGGAAACAGTAAAATTCTACAATAGAATTCCCTCAAAAATGTTGTACTGAAAGGCCTACCCTGAATACAATAATTCATGTGACAAAATATCAAATGCATTGCACTCAATTATTTTCCATATGAATGGGAAAAACTCACATAATAATTAAACCCAAATTAAGCAAATATACCCTATGTTTTCCGACAAATCTAGACCGATTAGCCTCATCATTTCTGCAGAAAAATGTATTTTTGAGTAGATTTCAGAACTATATATACTTAGAAGTGGCAATGCACATTTTGATACCGATCCACTAGCACGGCTTTCAAAAAAAAAAAATGTCTCCGCGCCCGATTTTGTGCGGCAGTGGTAGAACCTTATTCAAACGTTTAAACTATTTGTAGAAAACTCTTTAACATTCTCCCCCCCCCCCCGTTTGATGACACGTTTTTCCTCTCTCCGATCTGGTTCTTCAAAGAGCGCATGCGCTCTCATACCGATTACATCTGTCAATCATTTCTAAACCACACCCCGTTGCTATAGTAACGATAGGTTTCCAGAAAACAGGCTTCATCTTTATGACATCATCCGAGTTGCAAACAACGCCATCTGTTGGATAAAGCAGATCTGTGAAATTTCGACGACGCTCTTAAGAAGCTTGATTTGGAAACATTTTATTTACACATTGAACATTAATATATGAGATTAAAGTGTATTATTTTACACGCATACCTGACCTAGAAAAAACTTTATGAAAGAAGAAAAAGAATATGTATTTAATTTTAATATTCTGGGTGTGTTATTTTTCTCTTTGGTTGTGTTACTAAATTAATATCTCCCTTATAAAAATTAATAATACAAATATCTATCTAAAATTAGAATAACATAATTAACCTATAAGATAGAATTCCAAACACTAATTTAAAAGCCATTGAGAAAATAAATAAATTAGATCAGAAATAATGGAAAAATGTAACTGTAACTTACACAATTGGTTCATTAATGCCACCAGTTTTTCCTATAGTGCCACCAGTCCATCCCATCATTTTCAACATTTTATGACCAATATTATTTTCTGAAATAATACTTTTAGGACCCTTAACATTTAAGATTTGTTCTCGAGTTATAAGAAAACCATCCTTTGCTTGATTTTTTTCCTGTAATAAAAGTTAAACAAAATATTTTTAAAGGGAGTGAGAAAAAAAACTTGAAGAAAAATAAAAATTAACTGATTATGGAAAATATGTTAAATTGCAAACAATATTAAAATATCTAGAAAAAAGTAATGGATATAATACACTCCTGTCCATAAATTAAGGATAATTCAAAGTCACACGGAAGTCGACTAAAATATATAAATATATCACCTGTAAATGATGACACATATCTTCAAGAATCATGTGCAAATTGCTGGAAGCCACCAGACGACACGGATTATACGTCACAATATCGAGAGGGTAAGAGGGGACTATATAAGGAATACAGGTAAAGAAGCAAAATTGTTTGCAGGTGCTTTATAAACCTTTAAGTACAATAACTGCATAGTTAAGACACAAAGGACGCATTTGGATGATTTTTTACGTGGTAGAATTATCCATTGTCTGGAACGTGGACATACACAGCTGGAAGTATTAAAGAAACTTGTAATTGCCCAGAACTTTATCTCCAGACTTTGGGAACAATTCCAAGATTATAGTAATATGAATAGACGTTATAGCAAAGGTAGCTCCTGAGTAATAATGCCGAATAAGAACCAGTATTTGGCAGTTACTGCCAAAAGAAATAGATGGAGCATAGCATCATACCTGTCTCCTCAACTCTTTTCAGCCACTGGTATGACAGTTTCAAGGCAGACCATGTACAGACATGGTCTGCCATGTTTTAGGGCAGATTGGTCTATATGCTCATAGACCTGTTAGATGTGTCCCACTTACTGCAACTCACTATCACCTGTGGTTAGCCTGGAGTTGAGAGCAGCATGCATTGTGAACAGTGAAACAGCGGCCTTGTGTGATGTTTTTAGACAAGTCAAGGTTTAACTTGCATTCTGATTCTCATCGGACTTCCATACGGAGAGCGCCAGGTACCATTACCACCAAGAGAACAGTAGTGTGTGATTGCTTGTTTGGGGGGGATAATTCTAGGTTCCAGAACTGACCAGATTGTTTAAATTGGAACCATGACAGGCCAAATCTGCCAAGGCATCAATCTGGAACAACATGTACATTTGTTTCTGGGTGCCATGGGCCCAGAATTTGCGTTTATGGATGACAACGCCCATCCTCACCATGCAGACATAGTAAATGAATGCTTTTAATCAGAGGACATCAACCATATGGATTTGTCAGCATTCTCACTGGACTTAATCCAATAGCGCATGTGTGGGACATGCTTCGCTAACGAATTGCAGCTCATCAACCACCCCCAGAAGTCAATCAGAATTTCAGAGAGCATTGCTTGATGCGTGGTGTAATATTCCCCAAGATCAGATCAATAATTTTATACTCAGTATGCCTAGGCATTGTATGGACTATATTGCATCATCTGGGAGAAATACTACATATTAACTATCATACCAAGCATGTAATATTGGTTTTTGTAAATAGGTTTTTTTTGTAATTTGCTCCAGGTTGCAAAAATCGCAATTTTTATCAAACATATAGCATCTGTTTTGCTCTTTACCTTTTGTTTAAAAAAAGATTTACAAATGTCATTTGTTTTGCTTCTGATTTTTTCTTTGCCTGAACTTGCATTATCCTTAATTTATGGACATGAATGTACTTATTTGCAATTGCTTTATTTTGGCATGCATTTTGCAACTGCTTTACTTTTATACATAGCCTTGGTGATAGTAACATGTATATCAAATTATGTAGCCAAAACAACTCCAAATAACTTCTGACATACACATTTACATTTATAGAATTATCTTAAAATTTGAGTCCAAGCTACATAGTGATATTATAATAAGTATTTTTTAAAAAAATTATCTCATCATATAATATTTAACAGAGATAATAATATACAGCTGTAAATCGAAAATGAAAGAATCTGGAGATGATAAGAAAAAATAGAATAGTAAGTAATATTACAAAATGGATTTGTAGTTCAGAATAAGTTTTCTTGTAATAATTCACAATAAAGGTTCTCAAACTATGGTTTGCATACTCTTAGAAATACATAAGCTACCTGAAAAGGAATAAAGAACTTCTTTGAAATGAAATGGAATATTAATGAATTTATTCTCAGCATCAAATAGTTTTAAATACAATTCCTAAATAGTTTGTATTATTTCTGAGAATAAAGAAAAATCAACTTCTCATTTGGATTTGAAAGAAAATAGCTAATATGTGAATAGCAGTTTAATCTTACTGAAAAAATTTCAGGGAGAAACATTTAAAAAATTATGTCAAAATGCACAAACTTTTAATATGATTGTAAATTTTTAATTATTTTAAAAATCTAAAGCAGCTATTTTTATAAATTTTTCATTTAAGAAAATTTATTATCACCTATGCAATATTGAACTAAGCATTAAAAGTTTATTTTCCACTTAAAAAATTATCTCTGTGCCTTATCTGAAGTGCTAAAACTTAAAGTTTTATTATCACGATTCAATTATAATTCCAAGATTCAATGGAAGAATTTCTCAACTGTACAATTACCTAAGAACACCAAATTTAGGTATGCATTAGACCTGCAATCAGGATCAGGAAATGCATTATAAATGGAATTGTATATGTAACATAAGAATCAATTATATATGATAAATAACATACATAATGCCTTGATTATATTGCCAAGTGAGTGAGAGTTTATTATTGTTGTACTATAAAACAACACTAGGGCTATTGGTGATGGACCTTGTAATTTTGAATCACAGTCAAGTGATGAGGATAACACTTGAGTTGGAACTTCCCTCTCCAAACTACCACACCATACCAGAGTTAATGAGTAACAGCCCCTCTACAATGACGGATCTTCAGTGGCACCAGGACTCAAACCTGCAACATGCCACCCAGAAGTTTGTGACCATAACCATTAGGCTAACGAGGCCACAATTATATTGCCAAAACTATTTCACAAAGTATTTTTTAATTCTCTAAAAAGAACTGTTATAAGAAATTTTTTAAGAAAGAACAATGTAATTGTGCCTTAAAAAATAAAATACAAAAAATGAAATACATCTATTTTACAAAATAAGTGAAATAGATTATCACCTCAAATAAATAAATTGTTAGATATAAAAGGTAAAAGACCTTGGTTACAATTAATTTTCATCTGAAATAGAACTCTGAACACACACAAATTTTATTTGTTTAAAAAGAGAGAGTATGTAAGGATGTTCCTTAATATTAAATACATATATATATATATTTCATACTACAGAGTGATTCAAAACTTATTCAGATTTCATGGGGAGGTAGGGAATACATCAAGAAACCGATTTCACACAGTAAAGTATGTCCACAAATGTACTCATGCATACTTAATGGGAACTGTGTATACTCAACCAGTAAACAGCTCGGTTGACCACTCCCATTGTCATCAGTGTATGAGCTGAGTTATTAGAGATGAAATGAATTGTTTTAAGCATCAAGAGCTAGCAAATATGCATCTTGCATATGAGGCAGCTGGCGAAAGCGGTCGTGGAGCTAGACAAGCTTACAACTGATACTCCAAGAGAGTACTGCAGTATCAAATGTTTGCAAGTGCTCATCCTGATCTGTGCGAACGTGGTTTACTGAGCAGCAACATGAATGACATGGGGAGAAGATGACTGATGCGTTCTGAGAACATCGTAGAATAAGTCCTACAGTCCATCAAAGATAATCCAAATACCAGCACATGACATATTGTTCAGCAGCTTGGGGTCTTTCAGTTAGCAGTGTGGTGGATATTGCACAAGCAGGGAGTGCATCCTTATCATTTGAAAAGGGTGCAGTTAATGCATCCAAACGATTATCCAAAGCATGTGAAATTCACACAATGGCTCTTGTCATATTATTCTTATATAATCTGGCATCACTTAATTTTGTTTTCTGTATTGGCAACGCCTGGATGAGACAGTCTGTAAACAGCAATCATGTAACCTAAGTTATTAAAAGCTTAATTCTGTTCATTCAACTCTCATTGTCTTATTTATAGTACAATTTTAATAACTTAGAAATTGTCTTGAATCGTTTCATTTTCAAATTTAATAATGGAACAACTGCTGAAACCTGAAAGATTCGATATCGATCCCTCGTGTTCTAATGCGGTAACAAAATGGCGCCATTGGAAAAAAACTTTTGAAAACTTTTTAGGAGGCATAAAAATCCTTACAGAAGAAAATAAACTTCCTTTGCTGAGTAATTATGTAACCTCAAATGTTTACCAGTTCATTAATGATTGCACAACTTATGCTCAAGCTATTGCGATACTTGATTCACTTTTTATAAAGAAACGTAACGTTATATTCGATAGACATTGCTTGTCGACGCGAAATCAACAAACGGAAGAAACTGTCAGTGAATATTTACAAGTTTTAAACCAATTGAGAAAAGACTGTGACTTTACTGATGTAAAGGCTGAGGAATACCGAAAGGAGTATATTAGAGATGCTTTCATATGAGGATTAAAATGTCCTCCCATTCGCCAATGACTCCTCGAAAATATATCGATGACTCTCGATCAAGCTTTTGAGCAAGCTAGAACCTTGGAATCAGCCGAAGTGCATGCAGCTTCTTATATGGGAAGTTCTTTCCCAGTACAATCTGCAGCAATAAAAACTGGCGATTTTTCAGAAGAAACCTTAGAAACACCAGCGGCTTCCTCCTTCTCAAGATCTCAAAAATGCTTCTTTTGTGGAAATGACTTGCACTCACGAATCAATTGTCCAGCTAGAGATGTTATCTGCAGAAAATGTGGGGAAAAGGGACATTACCAGCGAGTGTGCAAATCTAGACCTAATAGAAATTCTTCAAATGTGGTAGCTTCTTCAAACTTATTGGCAGCTATTTCGGAATCTACTCACTGTCTCCAGAAATCAATTGTGAAGGCATTGGTTAATAATATTCAGCTCAGTGCATTAATTGATACAGGGAGCTCTCTTAGTTTTCTGAACGAAAAACATGTGGCGAAATGTAAATCAAAAATTGAACCGTATTTTGGAAAAATATCCATGGTAAACACCTCCATGGTGACTGAAACAGTGGGTGTTTGTAGAGTTAATTTAAAAATCGAAAGCTTCACTTATCAAAATTAGGAACCTTTAGTTATGAAAAATCTTTGTAGGGATGTTTTGATTAGCCATGATATTCTAAACAGACATTCATCAGTAGAAATTGGATTTCATGGTAATAGACCTCCACTAACAATTTGCTCTTTGGCTGTAGCACAAATACATCCTGTTTCATTATTTTCTAACTTGAATCCAGACTGTAGACCTTTGGTTACAAAGTCGAGACATCATACGAATGAAGACAATAATTTTATGGCATTGGAAATTCAGAAACTTCTTCAGGAAGGTGTCATTGAGCCAAGTAACTCACCATGGAGGGCTCAAGCCTTTGTCATTAGAGGAGAAAATCATAAGCCCAGAATGGTAGTTGACTACTCTCAAACAATTAATAAATACACGTTACTGGATGCCTACCCTTTGCCTAAAATAGAAGAGGTAATTTTGAAAATTTCACAAAAAATAAGGTTTTTAGCAAAATTGATCTCCAAAGTGGCTACCATCAAATTCCTATCCAGGATAGCGAGAGACATTATACAGCTTTTGAAGCTTGTGGAAAGCTCTATCAGTTTTTACGTGTTCCTTTTGGGGTTACTAATGGAGTAGCTTGTTTCCAAAGAGTCATTGACAAAATTATTGAGGATGAAGGACTCACCCTTACATATCCATTCATTGATGATGTTACTGTGTGTGGAAAAGATCAAAAAGAACATGATGACAACTTAGAGAAGTTCCTGACTGTGGTAAAGAAGTATAATTTGACTCTAAATGAAGATAAGTGTACCTACTCAAGTAATTCTGTCCATTTGCTAGGCTACATTGTTCGGGATGGTATAATTAAACCAGATCCTGAATGACTAAAACCTTTGAGGGATATGCCTGTTCTGAAAGACTCATCTGCATTGCAACGTGCTTTAGGAATGTTTGCCCATTATTGCCGGTGGATCTGGGGGTTTTCTCAGAAAATACATCCTCTTCTAGGAAAGAAACAGTTTCCTCTTTCTAGGGATGCTGTATTGACTTTTAATTCCCTGAAAGATGATGTGGCAAATGCTGCCTTGGCAACAATTGAAGATGACATACCATTTCAAGTGGAAACTGATTTATCCAATTTTGCAATTGGAGCTACCTTGAGTTAAGCTGGACGTCCTGTTGCCTTTTTCTCAAGAACCTTAAATACATCTGAATTGAGACATTCATCTCCAGAAAAAGAAGCATATGCCATTGTGGAATCACTTCATCATTGGATACACTTCTTGATGGGAAAGCATTTTGAAGTGTTCACTGATCAACAAGCAGTCGCATTTGTATTCAATCAGCAACATGGTAGTAAAATTAAAAATGAAAAATTAATCCGTTGGAGACTTGAACTTGCTAGTTTTAAATTTGACATTATTTATTGTCTTGGAAAGCGAAACGTGATTGCTGATACATTATCCCGTATAACTGGAGCTCTAACTCCCAGTCGACTTAAACAATCTTCACAACTCTCTTTGTTATCCTGGAGTGACACGAATGCATCATTGGGTTTGTTGCAAAAATCTCTTTTTTTCTTTAGAGGATATAAGGAAAGTCCAACTCCTGTCTAATATGCAACGAACTAAAGCCAAGATTTGTTAAACATGTTGGAACTCTTGTGAAAGCTACTTCCCCATTTGAAAGGTTGAATCTTGACTTTAAAGGGCCTTTACCTAGTGTTTTAAGAAATCACTATATTTTAACAATAGTTGATGAATTCTCTAGATTTCTGTTTGCAATCCTTTGTAGTGACTTTTCTGCAAAAATCGTAATATTGCATTTGAAGAACATTTTCTCTATTTTTGGAATGCCATCATTTATTCATTCTGACAGAGGATCATCTTTCATGTCTAACGAGTTAAAATCATTTTTAATATCTCAATGAATTGCTACAAGTCGTACTACTCCCTATAATCCAGCAGGAAATGGACAAGTTGAATGTTATAATGGAATAATCTGGAAAACTATGCAACTTGCTTTAAGATCCAATAATATGAAAATTGAACAATGGGAATGTGTTATCCAAACAGAGTTAAGTTCTGGCCTAAAGTTTTTAAATTGTATCTTTAAATTTTGTAACATCTCTGCATTCAATTCGCTCTTTATTGTGTACAGCAACAAATGCCACTCCTCATGAACGAATGTTTTCTCCCCCTCGAATATCCCATAACGGCTGTTCCATACCTACTTGGCTTACAAAGCCTGGTCCAGTTCTAATGAAAAATCAGGTGCGTGCCAACGAATATGAGCCAATTGTCCAAGAAGTGGAATTAATTGAAGCTAACCCTGACTATGCACATGTAAAACTTGGCGATGGAAGGGAAACAACTGTTTCTATAAGACACTTAGCTCCAAGAGGAGAAACTACCAGCTCTGAAGGCAACAAGGGTACAGAAGAAAGTGTTCAAGTTCTTCCAGATCTACAGCCAATAAACTCAGATTCAGATACCACTTTAGAAGATTCGACTGAACCGAACAAGAACACATTAGCATTGCGTACAGCTCGCCATAGGCAACCTCCTCTGCATACTTGAAGGACTACGTCAGAGACTTAAATATCCAGATTAAAATTAAAGGGGGGGGGTAAAAATGTCATATTATTCTTATGTAATCTGGCATCACTTAATTTTGTTTTCTGTATTGGCAACGCCTGGATGAGACAGTCTGTAAACAGCAATCATGTAACCTCACTTCTAAGTTATTAAAAGCTTAATTCTGTTCATTCAATTCTCATTGTCTTATTTATAGTATATGGCTCCTGCAGAAAGGTGCTGTGGACCCCAATTTTTCAGCTTCTGCTTTTTTTACAGATGAAACGTCATTCAGTCGTGAAGGTTTGTTTAATGCACACATGTGGGCTTATGAAAACCAGCATAAGAGAAGTCAAGTAGTGCAATATTGTTTTGCCGTAAATGTGTAGGATAGAATGATTGGTTACTATTTGTTGGGGCCTTGCTTGCTACCCCCCCCCCCCCAATTGGACGACCGGAAATACCCAAACTTTCTTGAGACAGCATTACCGACTTTTCTGGGCGCTGTTCCTGCACATATCTGCCGAGAATTGAGCTTTAAAACTGATTGTGCTCCAACCAATAGCATAACTGTTGTAGGTGATTACCTGTACTGAACATTTAGAGTTTGATGGATGGGCAGAGGTGGATCGATCGCTTGGCTGTCCAGGTCACCTAATTTATGTGGCCCTTGAATTTCTTTATCTAGAGCGCCATGAAAGACCATGCTCCCATCGACATTGACCTAGTTCCACGAATAGTGGCCACTGCAGGCAGTGTCTATGATATGCCAGGCATTTTTGAAAATGTTTGGAGGTCAATGCAACGGTGCAGTAAAGTCTGTGTTTGTGGGAATGGTAACAATTTTGAGCACCTACTGCGAACCTGTACTGTACCTTTTTGAAATTAATGTCACATTTGTTACCACTTAACTGTACTGTTTCCTCGTATTCACTTAAAATATCCATTTTGTTCATGTAGATGACGTTTGTAGAAAAAACGCTTTCATATGTGAAATCTGTTTCTTGGCGTATTCTCTACCTCCCCACAAAATTTGAACAATAAGTTTTGAATCCCTTTGTACATTAACTAAATTGTTTGTTTTAAATTACAGCAGTTTAAGAGTTGTTTAAATAAAAAAAGCTACTCTACAGAATAATCTATAATATCAAATCCAACCATTAATTTTTTCCAATTCAAAGGAATAACTTTTTTCAATGGTACTGCAAATAGAAGGTAAATTGGCAAAATATTTTGAAAAAATGCAACACAATTCGTTTTTTTTTTCTTTCAAAAACAGACAAACAATTTGTTTTATATTTTTTTTACAATCAATCAGTGAATTTTTATCTTGTTAATCCCTTCTACCTTAAGAAATACAATGTTTAAATTAAAGAGTGAACTACACTGCTGGTTACACAAAATGCAACACCCTGAAGGAAACATGCAAACCATCTGAAATTAACATCATGCAAAGGCAGCGATGAAATACGCAACTCATTAGCATTATAGCGCAGTCACACATCACGGCCGACCGTAGCGCCACCCACAAGCGCAATACAAAAGGAGAACAGATTGGCGTTTTGAAGTACGGCAATTTTATATATTTTTTATTTTTTTGGCGTAAGCTTTTACTTATGCCTCATGGAAGATACTGAGCGACTTTTGACCAACTTTCTGAATTCGACCGAGGAAGAATTGCCATTGCTATGATCCACTTGAAAAATTGAGCTTATTAATTCAGCATTGAAGAGGCAAAAAAAAAAAAAGAAGTTTTAAAGATTTTTAAATAAACAGCCAACTTCTGTGAAACCGAACAGGTATAAATACAACAAGAATAAAATTAAATGTCACACGTGTACCTTGTGAAATAAACCAATCAGCAACGCGATGACGCCATTCACAAATACGTCTTTCGATGATGTCACCGACAGTGCTACTGTATAAATTTGCATATTCATCTATGATGAACATGCAAATAAAACGCTCTTGCGTGTTTGTGCAAATTATAGAAGTAAAAAGAGATCTAAATTAAATGTCTTTTCCAACAATGGCCTCCCTCTCATGTCCATACATAAATATACTACTTGTATTTAACTGCTTGTATGCTTTGTTCTAATATTTTCAATAGGGGAACTAGAAAAGTCAATTGCGACCCTTTTATCACATACTAATTCACTTTTACTTAAATTAGTGGAAAATAATTTTAAATTGTTACATTCTTCTAAAATATGTATAACCCATATTAATTCTTTGGAAGCTTCAGTCACAAAGTTACATATTCTGCCTCCATAGTTGACAAACTTACACATTTCTATTTAAAAGTTCTCCAGAATATTGGTAAAGAATCAATTAATAAAACGATTCCAACCATTGAAATTCTGTGATCCTTATTGGCAGTAAAATTCGAATCACTAGAACATTTGACATTCATATTATTAATGTTAGATGAATTGAATTTAAAATGCTTTGTGTTTTTAATATACACTAATAAATTTAGTAAACAATTCCAATGAGCAAAACCTGGATTTTCTTGAAATTTGGAAAGTATGTTTACAATATAACTTATGTCTGGTCTAGTGCGACCTGCTCAGTAAGATAAGCAGCCAACTATATTTCGGAATGGTAAACTTCCCATTTCAGTGATTTCTGCTTCTGAATCAGGGCAATCCTTTAAGATTAGGTAGCATAACTGCCTTAGCTGATAGTAATGTTGAAATTGAGAATTTATACTTTCTATAAAGGTTGCACACACTTTATTTATATAGTACGTTTGATGGATAAATAATTTACATCAACTTCTTTAAGTTCAACACTTAGCAATTTCTTAGTTCTACCCATAATTTTTAGATCAAATTTATCCTTTATTTTCCTTATTATTTCTTCAATATTATATATTATCTGATTTACCAAAAAACATAATATCATCAACATACAATATTAATACAACACTATCTTTATAAATATAAACACAGTTACACCACACACAATTTATTTTCTTAAAATTTAACTCTTCTAAACTGGTGTGAATTTCGAAAAAACACTCTAACGCTTTGATGGAACTTATAAATAGCTTTATTTAGCAAGCAAACATAATTTGGTTTTTTGTGGTTTATAAAATCCTTAAGCCACCTTAATCCTTAATAACTTAAACCCCCAATCCTTGACATGTCTCTTACAGCATCTAAAGTTGTATAATTAAAACACTAACTTACCCCAACCATTTCAGACGAATATGTATTGGTCCTATCCATCTTAATTCCCTGAGAATCTAAAAACTTACAAAATTCTTTGTGAATAAGCTCAAGTCCATTGTCAATCCTGATATTCACTATCTTGGTATTTAAGAGTCTTTTTTGCTCGTTTTTTGATATCAGGTAAAACAATTGAAAACATCAGATTTCCTTTTTGATCGGGAAAACTGTTTCTTTTCTAGAGTAATCAACAGTTATTGTGAGAAAATAATTACTACCATCATGAGATGTTTCGGGAATAGAACAAACATCCATATGCAACAACTCAAGTGGTTTCTCTGATCTGATTTTTGAAATTGGTTGAATCGTTTTTCGTCTCTTTTTAGCTTTTTTGCAATCCTCACAGTCCATATTAGTAGATTTTAATTTAGGTATTCCTCTAATACTCTCATTCTGTGACTAGACCTTAAAATATATCAACTATTGATATGACAAAATATATAGTGCCAAAGTTCTAAGTTTTTTACTTCTGAAGTGGTCAAATTAAACTTTTTGATGAGGATATTGTTAGGATACTTAGGTTTAAAATAATACAACCCATTAATCTTTCCAGCATAAAGAAGTTTTCTACCATCCCCATTGAAATTCTCAATTTTTCCTTAACCTCCCACAAAAGTACCGCCATTTTTATCCAAAGCTGGACCAGACATTAAATTACATTATGTAAAGTAAAATTATTTCTACCATTATTGCTATCAAAATAAAACTTAACAGTTTTCACACCCTCAACTGGGCTAGTTATGTCTCCCACAGCAAATGACGTAGTAGTATTCTTTAGTTCACATAAGAAACAACTTATTATTGCAAAAATGAGTTGAAGCTGCAGTGTCAAAAACCCATGTATAATCATCAGTATTTACTTCCTGATTAATACAAGGTTTAATTACAAAATTGCTGTTTCTCTGATTTTTACCACTTTTAAGTTTTTCCCTACTATTTGCAATTACAAGACCATTTTATTACAATTAAAGCAGGGTCCTATTTTACTCTCAGATTTCTTACAATTTACAGGTTTATGTTTTATATTTTTACTTTTATGAACTTTTGCTTTAAGAGCAAAATGATTTGTATCTATTACATCTAGATCTTTTCTAAATTGCTTTACACTCCTCAACGAGGAGTTCTGATAAGACTTGTTCGAATTTAAAGTCCTTACCATTCCAGCGATAAATAGATTGAAAAATATTTGATAACTTTCAGGCAAATACTTGATTAACTGGAAGGCTTGATACATGTCTTCTAAAGAATATCCGATGTCTTTTAGCTGTGCAACGACAGATCTTAATCGAGAAGCATAAAGACCGATTTCCTCCTCTTCTAATATTCGACTGTTGAAAAATTCATCTAACAGTCCAAAGACACGGGCTCTCCCAGGCAACTGTAGGATCACTGGTATCTGAAATCAAATTTCGGTTTTCCTCCTCCATACTCAGATAAATGGTGGAATATGCCTGATCCCATCGAGAGTCGAAATTCCGTTTTTCCTTGGCGGGTTTCACTTGATGTTCTGATAGGATTCTCCAACAATTTCGATCTATTAAAAGGACTAGAACATTTTCTTTCCAACTGGCATAGTTGGTGGAATGGAGTTTCTAAATTGTAGTCTCCGTTTAAATTTTAGGATGGACCCCGTCGCTCAGATCCTGTTAAAATAAAAATCTAAAAATGCTGAAGTGGAACGATACTTGAGGTCCATAACCATTGTCATTACTATGATGCACTTTAAAAATTGTGTTTAAAGGTGCTTTGATGAGGGTGAAAAAAAGTTTTAAAGCCAACCTCTGAAAAAAACGAAGAACAAATAGGTGTATATATACAACAAAAAACCAAATTAAACGTCACAAGTGTACCGTGCGAAATACACAACCAATCAGCAATCCTATGACGTCATTTACAAATATGTCTTACGATGATGTTATCGGCAGTGCTACTGTAAATTTGCATATTTATCTGTGATGAACATGGAAATAAAAAGTTCTTACGCAACTCGCGTGTTTATGTAAATTATAGAAGGGACAGGAGATCTAAAATGGCTTTTCCAACCGCCATATTCCAAGAGGATAGTGCGCTACCACACGTGGCATGCAATGTTCTAGAGTTCTTTACCCATCAGAATTGAATTGCTTCCTTGGTCTGCTTGTTCTCAAGATCTATCGCCAATCGAAAAAGTATGGTCCATGCTTACACAACGACTGGCCCGGGATATACTACCAACTGCTACACCAGATCAACTTTGGCAATATGTGGAAAACCCATGGACTGCTCTGTACCCCAAGAATACATACAAAACCTCTTTGATTCTATGCTAAGGTGTGTGGCAGCGGTTATATCCAACAGCAGCGGCAACACTAACTACTTATTTTGTTATCATCCACATATGTAACAACATGTGGATGATGACAAACTTTGTACAACATGTTACCTGCCAAATAAATTTCGCTATGATATCTCTGGTCCTTCTAGGTGTTGCATTTTGTGTGGCCAGCAGGGTACATAATTTAATATAGCTTGTCTAATTTAACTGTAAGATGGAATTATATCGTTTTTCAGTAGATTTATATTTTTTTTTGCTATTTTAAAGTTTAAAATTACAATTTTTAAAAAATTGATGCTAGTAAAGTAATTTATAAAATCATTTACAGTTACAAAATAAAAAATAATTATAATATTAGTAAAAACATACTTTAATTGTGTAGTATGAGTTTTGCAGGAATTCTATAGCATTTTGGACGGCATTAAGCTTTGCATCTTTTTGTGTAGAGCCAATTCCATTTCCAATAGCTTCGTGATTTGCAAACACAGTACATCTGAAATGTTCATTAAAGAAAATAAATGCATAAACCACTCAAATTACTTGTTTTTCTCTCCGTTTATATATATATATATAAACCATCAACAAAATTAAACTTATATGTAGCAAAATTTTAAGAATTTACCCTTTCTCCTTTTACAGTTCATAAATAATTTTGATAGGAGCTTATAATAAAGATTTAAAAAAATTATTTTTTGGAAAAACTGTTCTACGCAAGTCCTACAATTCGTCATATTGCCAATAAAAATTATGTGAATTACATGAAGTAAATAATCAAGAGTAATATAAGAAGCTGAATATGTACAAGAAAAATATGGAACAGTACAGATTCTCAGCACTGAAGAGAAAATTCTTAAAAAGATGGAAAAATTATTTCTTAAAGAGTAACATTGTAGAGATTTTTCAACAGTTACTGAGACACTAAGAATGTGTGCTTGACAAATATATTTATATTACCATTATTTAAAATTTAACAATGATTTATTTTTAATTAATTCTAATTAAATTATTGATATACAATGAAAATCGCTTAACACAGGACTGAAAGACTGGAATATTTTTTCGTGTTAAAAGTATATTGTAAAAACACCCATACATCAACAAAATTAAGTTTTTTGAGTTTATCATATTTATGAACACAAGCATATTTTTAATAAAAATCTACAAAACAAAAACATTCACAAGAATTTTTTTAAAAAATCACTACAAATTTTTTGAAAAACAAAACGTTTACTGAGTTTTTGAAAGTAATTTGATGTTTTTCTTTGCATTGTTTTTTAGCATCGAGTTGTTCGATATCGTTCATTTTGTTATTCATTTCCCCATTGGAATATGCATCTAAACAGCTGAACATACTTCTCATGACGTTCCTTATTTCGAATGATGCGGGAACAGGAGCTGCATTATTCATTTCATTGTCGGAATCTGAGTTAAGGATATTTTTTAAGCTTTGAACAAACTCCAAAATGATAAATAGATTCCTTTTATAGAGTAGAGATCAGCTACAAGATGGGTTTTGTGAAAATAGCCCCCCCCCCAAGTGACGTTGCAGGGGATTAAGGGGAGTAATAGATAAATATTTTCGTTTTTAAACTACTTGACCTACCTGCTTGAAAATTGGTGGGCATGTTTCTTTCATGGAATAAATATCCGCTACAAAAAGGGTTTTGGGAAAATTGCCCTCAAGGGGTGTTGCAGGGGGGGGGGGTAAGGGGAGATATAAATAATTATTCATATTATTAAACTATCAGACCCACAGTCTTGAAATTTGGTAAGCAGATTTCTCTCATAGGATGGAGATACGCTACACAATGCGTTTCGTGAAAATTGACCCCCAAGTGGCGTTGCGGGGTTAAGGGGCGTCATAGGTAATTATTTCCATTTTTAAACTACTGGACGTGCAGTCGAAATATGATAATCAGAAACCTTCCATGGATTAAAAATTCCCTATGTAATGTGTTTTGTGAAAATTGACCTCTAGGTTCGTTGCCGGCGCTCAAGGGGCATTATAGATAATTTTTTCCATTTTAAATTTATTAGACACATAGTCTTCCAATTTGGTAAGCAGATTCCTTTCATAAAATACAGTCCCCCTACAAAATGGGTTTTGTGAAAACAGACCCCCAAGAAGCGTTGGCACAAGGGGCGTAATCAATAAATATTTCCGTTTTTAAACTATTATATTTTCTTGCTTGAAAATTGGTAGGCATGTTCCTTTCATGGAATAGAGTTCCTCTAATAAAGAGTAAAACGAAAGTCAGCCCCCAAGGAGGGTTGCGAGGGGTCAAAAGGAGTTATAGAAAAAAATTCCTGTTTTTGAATTGTTAGACCCACATACTTGAAATTTGTTAAGCATGTTTTTTTTGTTGAATAGGGACCCACTAATCAACCCCACTTAATCACCCACTTTACGGAAATCAACTCCTGAGGGAGGGTTACTGCGGCGTACTGACAAAAAATTCCTTTTTTCGAACTACAAGGACCAGAATAATGAAATTTGGTTTCCGTTTTTCTTTTGTTATCCGCCAAGAACGATAATTTTGGAAAACGACTTTCAACGGGATTACGGAGGTATTGATAGTAAAAATTTCATTTTTTTTCTGTTAGATTTAAACTTGAAATTTGGTTTGCATGGTCATTTTACAGAGTAGAGATTCACCGAAAATTTGTTTTGCGGGAATCCCTTTGGTTATAGGGTTACGAAAGTGCAAACATCATTATATACTTCAATTTAG
The DNA here is from genome assembly GCA_019973975.1 of Trichonephila clavata. Taxonomy (NCBI): domain Eukaryota; kingdom Metazoa; phylum Arthropoda; class Arachnida; order Araneae; family Nephilidae; genus Trichonephila; species Trichonephila clavata. The sequence continues at coordinate 16,316 of BMAO01026878.1, read as the reverse complement.
AGATATTTTGAAAATATAAATTAGATGAGTTCTTCCCTTTTTTTTTTATTAAGAGGCGACAGTTACAGGTGTAAGTATATTTTTCAATACAATCGAATTCTTAATACTAGGACTTCGATATTAATAATTTATATATATATGTGTGTGTGTTACTTTTAGGCAATTTGAATTTTTTGTATGGGATTTCATAATTTACTTTAAGCAATAATCAAGATCTATTTTATCAGCTCTTTATACCAAGTGTTTAGAAATTTACCTTAACAATACTGCCATAGTTAAATTATAAAGAAAGATATATCTTTAAAGTCCAGATTTGAGTAAATTCATAATTATAATACTTATTTTTTGACGGTAATACTTATTTTTATATGTTATATCAACATAACAAAACACATGACAATAATTCCATTAGTTTGGCAATCAAATGAATAATTGGATCAATATCAATATTTTAAATTATTCTGAATGTCAATTGTCCATCTAATGCAAATATTTTTAGAAATATTATGATTACTATAAAAAAAACTATATGAAAGTACAACTAAATTAAGGGGTAAAAGAAGATTCTTAGTATATTAATTACTAAAGGCCTTATCACACGTACACGTTTGGTGCAAGTTTTGGTCTAATTCGTGCAATTTTTACTCCGTTGCCATAGCAATGGCTTTGGAACAACTTTTTGCTAGTGAGCTGAGAAAGTTGCTTGAAATTCCTGCCAATGGGGTTCTTCGGCGCCCTACGTCATAAACAAGATGGCGTTAATAATGGTAGCTTCGCATCAGATATGGCGCATAATATTTTAATGGTGTACAATATTTTAACGGCGTATAATATTTTAAATATAATGATGCTCCGTTTCTGTTTATCCCCATAAACAAAAATGCCAGCGAAATAAAAGAAATAACATTGGACGGTCGTTTTCGAAGCAGAAAAATCAGCGAGTAATGTTTCAATGTGGAGAAAGAGAGTGGCTGACGTCAGAGCATGTCGTTTTGTTTGCGGTAACCCTTCCCCCTGATTCCGCGAAAAGTTGGGTGAAAAAATTGCGTGGAAACTTTACGTGAGATACTACCTTAACTGTGCATTGTAAGATTTAAAGTTTTAAATTTAGTCTTTAAAACTATAAAATTTATATATTATGAGAAATAACTCCAAATAATGCATGTTTCTTTAAAGATACATAAATAAACAAACCTATAATCTGAATACTCAGATTCTTGACTTAAATCATATATCACTGCCTTTGAACTCCTATTCATTGAATGATGTAGAATTGTTGATGGTACCTCTGGAAATCCACTACCACCTTCACTAAAATCAAATAATGCAAAATTTTGTTCTAAGGAATTTCTCAATAATCTTTCATTTATTTTAAATTTTGTTTTTTCCCGGTATTCATTACATCTCTGAATACCATTTTGAGTTGGAATGGGTTGGGGAAGAGTATATTCCTGTGCTTTAATTAAACTATTGGTGACTTTTGATGAACAAACATAATCAGATTCTTCATGACTTGGAAAATTCAATTTCTGTTTTTTAGAAGGTGCAACACAACTAGAACAGAGATCTGGAAAACTTGATTTATTTATATTTTTTATGGGAGAAGTGCATGTATTAATATTCGTGGATGAATGTACTTGAACATAATTTTCAGTTCCAAGATTTATTTCTTCACTAAAATCAAAAAATGAAGTCAGAGAAATAATCCCCTGCTCTGCAGCTTCAGCCTTAGAATTTTTCTTGCTAGAACTTTTCCCTTGACAAATTAATACATTTCCTATAACTAAATCACAATGAAATAACCTTAGATGAAGAGGAGTGTTGGGTTCTTCACAAAAATTGAAATAAAAAACATCTGTGCCATTTTTTGATTCGCTTACAGCATGTGCAATTCTATCCATTGCTAACATACTTTTCTTCCTAGGTGTTTGAAAGTATTCTATTGCAGTCAAGATTGTATACAAATCAGTAAAAAATGGATTGGTTTTCATTTCAGATAACACACTTCCGAGTGCATCGGATTTCAATTTCCCATCAGAAAACAAAGACTCTTTATAATTAGCAATCTTTTTCCATTCCTGCCATTCATATTTAATATCACTAAGAGTTTTATCAGGTAAATTGGATAAATTTTTCAATATTTCTAGACCATATTCTAGAGCTTGACACTGCGCCAATTTTTCATTTGAGTTTCGTCCAGTTGAAACTAAAATATCTCCGATATAAAAATGACAACAACACACAGATTTACTTTCAGGAACAAAACAATACTTAGCAACATTTTTGAACTCAGGTATTTCCATAATAGATTTTAATTCCGAAAAAGAGGGTCTTTTCTTAGGTATCACATTTGCGGTTTCTCTCAACATTTTAACATTTTTAAATTGTCTTAAAGAATGAATAATACATTCATTGTCTGTAGAATTTTTAGATGACACGTGTTTTTTCTCCATATCTATACAAATAACAGTATTTTTGGCTGTTAACTGATTTTTACAATTAGGTACATTAATATCGTTCGCTGTTAAATCAGCTTCACAAGACACAGAAATATCTGATGCTTTTGGGCAGTCATTAATATTTGCTGACTCTTCAGATGATTTAGCCACAGCAGATGAGCAAAACTTGATGAATTTAAAGGGTTTTTGTAAACTTTCATCAGATAGATTTCGCTTACCTGAAAAAAGAATCAGTGTTTTATAAATATTTGTAAATAGAAATAATTTCAAAACATTCATATGTATTTTTAAAACAATTGTTTGGATGCCATTGAGATAAAAATTATGTTTCAAAATAAAAAGAAAGAATCAAGCATAAGTTAAAAAAATAAATTAGAATGCCATGAAATTCTTTTAGAGCAATTAGACATAAATTTGAAGGATATCAGGAAAAAAATTCAAAAATTCCAATGAAGTAAATAATTGTAAAACTATAACTAATAAACAAATTAATGACATTTTAACCTAATGAATTTGATTAGTGAAAATTACTTCAGAAACATTTTTTCAAGCTAGTTTATAATTTTAAAACATTATCTTCAGGGATTGCATATACATTGATGGTGTCTATGCAGTAATATATACAAATTATACTACTGTTTGTAAAAAATGCAACACTATGAAGCAATCATCAGAATTGAATGAAATTTAATGCACAAACGACTTGTATTAGTACAAATGAATGACGAAATTCTCAAAGCAAAGCAAAAAAAAATAATAATAATTAAATGTCTGAAATTAGCATTTAGTGCAGCCACCACGCACTGCAATAAGTGCTGCTATATGACGGGGCATGGAGTCAAACAGATTTTGAACGTCTGCTTGTGGAAGAGAATTCCATATTGCTTGTATGCGCAGCAAAAGTTCGTCTTTTGAAGCTGCAGGACGCGGATCACGAGCGAGACGCCGATCAATCAAATCCCACACGTGTTCAATAGGTGACATATCCGGCGAATAAGCAGGCCAAGGAAGAATTTGCATGTGTTGGGCTGAAAAGAAGTCTCGAACAGTGTTTGCAACATGTGGGCGTGCATTATCCTGCTGAAAGATAACTCCAGGGATGTCTTGAAGGAAGTAAAGACTTCGGGTTATAGAACTTCATGGACGTACCTGCTGCTTTTGTGATTACCCTCAATTCGTAGCAAATTGAATCGTCCATGATACGAAATTGCACCCCAAACCATAACTCAAGGTGTTAGGCCACTATGTCGTTCGATAACACACTCTGGAAAGCAGCGCTCATCGGTATAGCGTCTAACACGAATACGATCATCATGGTCCCACAAATTGAAGCGTGATTCCTCAGAAAAGACAACTTGGTGCCAATCAGCTTGCCAGGCTCTGTGCTCATGAGCCCATTGTAGACGCAGGCGTCGATGGTTTGCCGTGAGGGGGATCCTGTATAAGGGCACCCTTGCACTCAATCCACGGTGCAGCGGACGTCGACGAAGCCGACATTACCTGTAGCAGTAGATTAACGTGCTGCCAACTGCCTGGAGGAAGCTGTATGGTCATTCACCGCCTTGCGGAGCAAGTGTCGATTGTCGCGCGCTGACGTCACCTTCCGTCGTCCACTGCTAGTTTTTCGAGTTGTTCGGTGCTCGTCGGCTCCCTTCTTCCAAACTCGCATCACATTGGAACTGTTCCGCAGGAGCTCACGCCTTCAAACTCCGTAAGTTGTTGGAATTTTTTCTTATTTTGTCGTGAAGGCATACTTAGGTCTCACTAAATGTTCACCACTAACAGACAATCATTAACTATTTTCATCGTACCACTACAGCCCTCTATTTATAAGCTTTCAGCATCAGTTTAGAGGGCACGCGCACAACGGCTCTGGAACTTTACTATTTTACGTAACATCAGAGGCGGATTAAAGTAGTTGGAAGCCCCTGGCGGTAAAAGGTTTGAGGCCCATAGACTCAAGAGTCGAACCACTAAAATAGTGAAAAGAGTAACTTACTTTAAATTCTCAAATGTATTGATTACAATAAAACTCATTGGCTAAAGAAAAATCTTAACGGTATACAAAAAATTACGAGTTTACAGTTTGATTTCTCTTTGGGAAATTCATCAATTATTTTTACCATATCCATTTTGTCCAAAACATTTTATTCTGTATGTAATATGGCCATTTCTGTATATATATTTGGGCTTGCGGCCGAAACCTGAGTTTTCGGGGGGGGGGGACTAATATTGTTTGTTACGCCACTGGTGGAATCTATCAAGCTTGGGGCCTTTGGCGGCCACCAGGTCCGACATTCGCTTAATCCGCCACTGCGTAGCATCCTATAATTGATATATTTGCTGCAAAGTTCATTTAATTCTGATGATTCCTTCATGGTGCTGCATTTTCTACAAACAGCAGTGTATATAAAATAATCAAAGAGTGTATTATTAATGTGAACTGCTACATGTATTTGATTACATTGTATCAAGTTTCAATGCATGTTCAAATTAAGAATTTAATTTTTATGTTTTGGAGTTTTTCATTACGTATTTTGCAATAAAGACATGGTAGAGACTACCATTCAAACTATTAAACATATGTGAAATAATTCTGGAGTAAAAAAAAAATCAATACTTGACAGAAAAATTATTTCTGCAAGAATCAAAAGAATTTTTAAATGATTATTACATCAAAATGATTTTTATATGGATCTTTATTAGAGAGAACTGTAAATTAAACACAGCTACTTAAAGAGAAATGCCCCCTCCAAAAAAGCCCTTTAGCAGTAGAAAATGGTCTAAATTAAATAAGAGAGCAACTCCTTGTGAAATTTTACTCTCAATTCCTTTAATTTTATAAACAATCAATAAAATATTCAATGCATTACAGTCAAATAACATTTTTCATTAAATATTTAAAACTAATTTTGATTTAATAGTTCATACCAATCAAATTTCCTTACATCATTCAAACTGAATGGCACTACTAATTGATTCAAAAATTAAACTGCAAGTTGAATCCTTAATGTTAAAAAGTAGTGTTATAAATAATTTACTGAAGGCAAATAGTGCCTCTTTTTCTCCAACATTTCTCATTTGAATATAGGTATTTTTACACTCACTAAAAACTTGCCACTCATTCATTTCAAACGTAAAAATCTACTTCATGTTAGTAACCTATGAGGCAAAATTTTTGCAGTCCATTTAAATTGTGTACATTATTAATTTAATATTTTTTTTTATCCATACTGATTCATAACTAACAAAGTATGAGTAAAATACTCAATAATCATAGTTTTGTTATTCCAGCCAACCAATCACACACACTTCTGTTGATGAGTAGCATTCCGTCAAAAGTAGCTCTCTTATTAAAATTATTCGAAATTTTTTAAATATAAATGTGGATTATTGCTGATAATTTAAATGCAACTATGATGTGAATAAGAACCAAAATTTGGTTTCATTGTTAAGAAAAAGAGAAATTTCTTTCAATTAATTAAAAAGAAACAGAATAACTATCTAAAATTTTCAAAACACATTACAGTAATATACTTTAATGCTGTAGTTTTGAATAAATTTATTTCCTTTTATCATCAGAAGATAAGGATGGTTTATCTGACAAATATAGAATTAGAGCTACATAATTTTGAACAGTGACCAAATGATGAAACATTGTCTTGGCAGGTATTATACTTTTCATACCATGCCACATCAAGAATTTATTGATATATTTTATGAAACAACCCATATTGTTCAACTAAATTTAATTTTAAGACAAAAATGAAAAATATTTAAATTTTATATTATACCAAAATATCTTGATTGCCAGGCTGTAAAGAATATATATATATAAGTTTTAAATATATTCTTAGTAATGGGGAGTATTACTTTTTAATTCAAATTATACAGAACCATGAATATTTCATTCTAACCACTATTTAAGAATTACAACTGAATTTACTGAAAAAATTTGTACAACTGAAATTCAGAGCATAACCCTTAATTCAATAAAAGAGAAACTCAGAAAATTACCTCAAAAAATTATAATTGACTTTATTCCCCCATAAGTCCATTTTTTCTTCTAATAGAGCCTTTATATTAATTTTGAGTGACATAAAGAGTTACAATAATTGTATTTATTTTTAAACATTTTTAGAAATTGTCAAGAGTAAAAAACTGGATATTCTCTGTCCTTTATAAGTGATTTTTATTTTGCAAAGAAATTTTTTCTTCCTGTGAAACATTTCTCATACTAAAAAAATTTGTCAGCAATGATTCCTTTTAATTTTTGTATTCTAACTTTACATCCTTAAACAGAAAAATAAATTAATTTAAATGTACATTTTATTGCAATGAGTAAAACAAAAAATGGTCAGTCATTTTTAATAACTGAATACCAGTGGTTAATGCTTAAAAATTTTACAATTTAAGACAAACCTATTTTATTTTTAACATTTCATTGTTTAGTGTTGCATTAATCAGCTATCTATTAAACTAGTTTCCTGTTTGTTATGTTTTTACATTCAAAGTAAATCTTTTTGTAATGTTTAATCCCATGGAATTTAGCTTGAAATGAAATGAAGGTTGTCCACTATTTTTAGAAATGCTGTATCCCATTGGAAAATCAAGAATGGGATCTTTTGCATCTAAAGATATATTTTATCGAGGAACACATTTTTTGGCAGTGTGGCATCCATACATGTAGAAAAAAATATTGGAATGTGCATAAGAAATTGGTTCAAATAGTGACAGTTTTTTTTTTTGCTAAGTTCTGTTAGAAGAAAATTTGAATGAAAAACACAATGGTAGATTGGAATAATTATTTCAGGGAGGTATGTATGCTTGAAACTGGTAACAGCAGAAAAAGAAAAAATCGGAAGTAGCAACTGCATTTAAGATTAATGAAAGAATGCTTCCTCCCCCAAAAATGTTTCACAACATTCGTCAAAAAACAAGCAAATCATTTATCATGGTTCCTGATCAGAGTGTCAGAACATGAATGAATAAAATAAAGTTAAAAAAAGAAGCTACCATTTTTTACGACTGTTGAAATGGGTATAAAGCAGAACAGGAATAATCTAATTATATTCAAGAAAACACAACATTGCTGATTCTAGAACTTGAATGTGCACGTAGAGTATAGAACACATTCACAGGAAAGCATAAAATGAGATAAAAGTAAAAAGCCTCATAAAAACTTATCACCTAAATTCTACCTAAAGGAATTAATCTGGAGAAAAAAGCAGGCTGCAAATGGAAGACATGTTTCATGTCAACCCGAAGAAAATTTTTAAACACTTTTCAACACAAAAAATTTTGCCAAAATGTTGTCCAAAAAAATTAATTTTTTTGCACTTTTTTGAAACTACACAAAAAATTTCCTTAGTCAGAAATTACACTTTTTATCCAACAGTTAAAAATGCTATGAGTGAATTATTACGCACCAGTTAATTGGGAAATTTGAAACCTACACTATTAAAATCCGAAGGTAAACGAACATATGTATCTATCTGAGGCTATCTTCTCGAGAACCGCTAAACTCAGAAATGCGCCGAAGGTACCAAAAGATCCGAGGAAGCCATTTTGATCATTTAAATTCAGATATTGCAATTAGTTTAAGAGATATTAATTAAAAACGTTAAAAAATCGGTTTCGGCGCCAACTTCGCGATTCGTCTCCTTTACTAGAACGTAAAAAGTTGGAGTCGAAAATTGGTTTTCAGCCTAACTAGAATTTCATGACGTTGCTCTACTGACTGTATTAATTCATTTTATTTAAAGATTAAATGCTTTTTTAGCATGTGATTAACTTGAAATATATTATTAAAATCCCAATTTCTACAACATATGAATTTCTATTGATTTATACTTGGATTTAAATTCCAAAAACTACAACTTTTATTGTATACCTTTTTCAACGCTGTCAAGTTAAATTGAGATGGAATAAACTTTCTTAAAAAATTTAAAACTTCTTTATACAGTGAACACAAACGCTTAGCTCTCCCTCCCATACTTTTTTTTATAGTTTCATATTTTTAATCGAATAATCAAACATCCAGAAATAAACAGTCATTTCAATAATTAATGCTAAGAAATTCTTCACTCATTATTTAATAAAATATATACATAAATTAATATTTTTTAAAAAACTAAATCAATATTGTTTTTAATTTATTCATTACAAAATTAATTATTTAGAAATAAAATCATACATTGTTCCGTTTTCTTTTGGATAAAACTAGGTTAGTTTTGTAAATTGCAAAAAAGAGCTTATATACACACACAAAAAAGCCCGTGTAACGCCGGGCTAAGCCGAGGGAAAAGAAACCTGTAAAAAGGAAAAGACATTTCGGAAAAGATAATTTTAGTGACATAAGTATAGAAATCCCTCACATCGCACATACACCCTCAAAAATAAGTGCTGGCATTTATTGGGATAAAATTATACTCTTGGAAAATGCCCGTGTAACGCCGGGCTAAATGGAAGGGAGCCAGACCCGTCCGACAGGACAAAGATGTGGAAGAAATTTCGAAAAAGGGAATTTTGATGAGAAAATACAGAAATCACACATGAACCAGGAAGTAATGACATCTAGAAGGGAAGAGGAAATTTCCATTGGCAAAAAGTTATACACTTGGAAAAAGCCCGTGCAATGCCGGGCCATGCTGCTAGTACTGACTAACAGGAATCGAAAAGATTTTCAAACATCTAACTCAAAATGAGTTCTTTTTTCGACTAAATGCAGAGAAGAAAATACTGGGTCATTTACACCCTGTTGCATAAGGTATGCTTTCACAATTTTCAAATAATGTGAAGTATGAGAAAACGTAACAGTTTTGATAAGTTTCATTACAAATTTCTGCGTTAAAATCGCTATCCATATTGGCTCCAACAAATCAATTTCCTAAATTTCAGTTACCCAGTCTGTCACATCAAATGTAAAATAATCGTTAAAATCTTAAAATATCCCCTACATTCTGTAGTGGGATGAGATAAGAAAGGAGTTTGCTGTAATATTCAAAACTCTCACGATAGGTGGCATTCATGATTTATCTGCACCTGTAAACTTTAATAACACTTTGCACCCCTTCCCATTGAAATTTGCTACTTACAAGACAAAATGCTTTTCTGTTCCAGACAAAAAGAATGTGAATTTGTACTAACAAAAAATTTAATTTTTCCTAACAAAAACTACTAAATTTTTTTTTTTTTATCTCTTGAAATAATATGTTAATTTGGAGTCATTATTCGTTAAATGGGGGTTTTGCCTTCACTTTAATCGGGGAAAGAGAAAAATTCCTTAAATCAGGGGTCTGACTGTGTACATATGTATTAAAATCTAAGAAAATTATAATTTTTTTTTTAAAAAAACTTCAACAGAAAATGTAATGCAGCCCAGGAGAGGTTGCACAGGGCAGTCCCCTCAGGCTCACGAAATCTTTAATTCTAGGGAAAATATTTGGTTGTTACCAATGATCTTGTCGGTATTTTCCTATATAAAAATCTTCATGGGAACTAAAATGTATTTGTTGCATATCTCCCCCTTTTTAGGGAGTGGCAAACGTTTTTTTTTTCGATCTTAAGGAACTCGGTGATGAGTGAGATGACATTTTTATAAAATTTTTATGAACATACATTAAGAATGATATAGAGTAGTAGATAATGATAAATAAAAAGAAAAAAAAAAGAAAGGGGCATCTGCAATTTCTATTGGATGAAGTTGAAACTTTGAAAAAAGAAATTGATCAAACAAGGTAACAGCCTGATGAAATAATGGATATTAATCATGATAATGAAAGTATATTTGAGAAAAGTGATGAACATGAAACGTTTGAGTCGAAAGGAAGATTTTCAATAGCTACCTAAAGAACTCCATCAAAAAAGATATGAAGCCCAAGTGAACGACAAGAACCATTGCACTCTGTTAAAAAGGCACAAGCAAGAAAAAGTTCAACATGCTACTTATCAATCATCTAAGAACAAATAAAACTACAATCTCTTAAACAAAATATGACAGTTTTGCCTGCAAATATCATTCCTGTAATGTTAGTGAAAAGTGTCTATGATTTGTGTCTTTTATTAAAGTCACGCACATTTCAAACATTTTAGCTCAGTTTGATTAGATTTTTTCTTAAATTATATAAAGTACTTCAATTTAAGTAAGAATACTTTCTCTTAACTAAATTATTCACTTCAGTTTCAATTTTATTGCGAACAATAAAAATATAATTATATATATATATATGTGTGTGTAAAAAAAAAGGATTGGGTTGACTGCGTCACCTACATGACCAATATCGTTAGTATCAAGTGCGTGACTTCTACCGGGTTAAAAGCAAATAAGGCAAATCAAAATTATTCATTAAAATTTTTTTTAAAGTATAGAATTAGTAAAAATTTCAATACGTTTTTCTTCATTAAAACTGTAAAAATCTTTTTTTTTTCTAATTTGAAATTATTATTGTAGAAGAGGGAATTATACATATTTTAGAAGATCTGGTAAAATTACTGCAAAGCAGAGTTAAAAAATACAAAATAAATGAAGCTAATTTAAAAAAAGTTAAAATATCCAAAAAGTATTATATTTTCTTAATATAAGAAAATGTTAAATTCTTGAGCAAAAAATAAATTACAATAGTGTTGTTTTTGTAAAAACTTTATTAATACATATGCATCTTTTACTTGAAATTTTCATGAGAAATAATGGATAACTTAAGGTAAAGCTTTTTCATTGGGCTGGAAATACAAATATGCATCGATGAATAAGATTCCTTGAACTGGGGTTTTCAGAATTATCTTCGAACTGTTAAATAGGAAATGTATTAAATTACCTTCTAAAATTTATATATATATGCATGTAAAACAGATAAAGATAAATGAGGAAATAATATACTTCCATAAAGTATAAATCAAAATTTTCCACAAATTTAAATACAAATTAAAGAATGAATTAAAAGAGAATTAAAGAAGAATTTTTATTTTAGTAGAACAAATAAAAATATAAAAAGTGTCTATAAAGAAAATAACTACATAAATTAAGTAAACAGAATACGATATATATATATATATATATTATGAAATAAGTTAACTACTTAATTTTCACATTTTAAAATGTCATACATACATATATATATTTTATTGATAGTCAAATTAAGTATTCCCTCTTAAATTTAGTAATTGAAGAAAGATCATAAAAGAAGCATCAAGCATTATTCTAATTATAAAAAGAAAATTATAGTACACAACTTAACAAAAAGCAAATGTCAAATAAAAATATTAAAAAGAACAAAAACTTTTAACAGATAATTGATTGATTTTCAGATAAAAATGTTAAAACAATGATAGTTACTTGAAAATATAGATCTATGCCGGTGGATCCAAATGAAAATGTTATAAGCAGCAAGCATCTGAAAAATAACTATCATATAGGAAACCTTTTCTTCCAGAGTAGGAGACAGATGGTGCTGGTAATCTTGTAATGGCTGTACAGTAGATAGTATAAGTTTTCAGACGGGAGAGAGATTAAAATGACAAGATAATTATAAAAGTGGTCACGAATGGAGGGGAAAGCTGTGATTCAATTTTAGTCTGCAAAGAATGCGTTTGCATCCGAAATTCAGTCAAATTATGAAAGTTTACAGTGAGGAGGCAATGAGTAAACTTAGAATGAAATGGTGCAGTCCTTTCTAATTGGAAAGGATGTGAAAAATCAGAATAGAGCAGTGAGCAGCCATGTGATGGCTTAAATGGTAGAAATCAATACGTAACGAGATGTAGAAATTATTCAAAATAATAAATAGGTAAATATGTCTACAATTACATTAGAGATAGAACTGAGTTATTATATCATGCAAATTATAATTTCTGATGTGTTGTGACAGTCCAAAATTGTGCATTAAGTACCACATGTGTTACCTGAGAAGAAAGCCACAAGAGTAATGTGCAGCACCACATTAATTCAGAATAACCATTCTAAGAGCCAGCACTTCCCTGATCACATTGTTAAAACGGGCTTTATATTTGGTTTAATTAGTTCATCTAAAGAACCCAAAAAGCCTCTATGGAGAGGAAACAGGCTTGGTCATCAAAAAAAAAAAAGTTTAAGGTTACATCCTCTTTCAGTTAAGTTCTGGTAACCATATTCTGGGTGAATGAGTGAATATTAACATTGCACTATTCAGCCACACAAGGGCTTTTGGAAACTGACCACGCCATGTTGAACCATGGTCAAGTGACTAGGAAGACACCTGAGCTGGCACAATCCTCTTCCACACCACACCAACGGGAGGACATTTGAGCTCTCAACAGATTTAATGTGCATTGCACCCCTACATGGCGGGCCTTCAGCGGTACTAGGCTTGAACTCATGACACGTCAGCCATGAGTCCGTTACCTTGACACTAGGCAACCACGCCCACACCATATTCTGGGATTAAGCAGAGTTATCTTGATAAAGTATATAGCATAACCATAACCATTATTGCTGACTGTTATTGTGCTATTTTTACAATGTGACATGAAGCCATACAACCCAAAGAACCAGGCATGTTGAGAGATAGTGTCATAATTCTACCCCATACTACTATCATGAAATTCACGAACTACAGCAAAAATTCAAATAGAAATTCTGGAGTCCTCCCTCTCCCATACAGCCCAGATTTGATACCCAGTAACACTTTCCTTCTTTTGAAATTGAAGGAACACTTATCTGGAACATGGTTCTTCTCAGACAGTGATGTGAAAACAGGTGTAGAGAACTATCTCAATAGAAAGAGATATGATTTATACCCAGACAAGTTGAACAAAAGTTAGTCTTGCATTCACATAAATACCTTTCACAGATTTAATGATCAAGAAGAAAACTAATTGGCAAGTATACATCATAATTTCCTTTCTCTTATACCTACTACTAATAATTTATTACATTTATTTTTTTTATAACTTATCCAATCTTGTATTACAAATAAATATAAAACTATCAGGTAGACAAGCTACAATATATATACAATTAGACTACATTAACACACAGTAATCAGGGCCCATTATCATAAAACTATGAGTTAAGTGAACCACAAGTTACAGTAGCAATATAAATTCATCCTGGATGAAAGATCAAATACTTTGACATTTAAAATATTTAAAGAAAATTGAGTTTATTGTTTCATATACCAAAAATCCTGAGTCCTAATCCAAGATCTTTGTTGTTCAAAATTATACAAAACAGTTTGTACAAATCAATTGTACAAAACAGTTTGAATGCACAGCTAAATTCACTAATCATGGAATCCCAAAAATAATATCTTACAAATACCATTTTAACAAAATAATCCCTAATTGAACATTTCACTTTCCAAGAAATGGTTATTTGTATATATAAAATAAAAGGAGAGAACCATTAATTCTTTTAATAGGAAGCCATAATATCATTCAAATAAAAGATAAATCTAAATTTCATAAATGAAATATATGAATTGTGATATCACAATGATATAGGAATGATATCCAAAGCAACTGTTTGTTGATGGAGCCATAAGTTCCTACAAAATTGTAATAATGTGAGTGAAATGAACTAAACTTATAAGTTCAAACAAAAATTAATGCTTTTTAAGGAATCAGTTAATAAAATATAAAATAAATTATCAGCCACAAAAACTGAAAAAAGAACCAAGATTTGTTTTAAAAAATATTAGAAGGAAAAACAATATAACACTTAACTACATATGTTCAAAAATCAAAAGTAGCTAACGATTATTTAAAAAAAATTTTTTTTTTTACAAACACTGGGAAAGGATTCGGAAAAAAGACAAACTTTGGAAGCATACCGACTTTCTCTTAAACTTGTATTAAAAATGTTTCATTTCGATATGATATTACCTGTTTAGTTGTACTTAATGTGCTTGTTCTTCTCTAAAAAAAAAACACTAAATTTTTTAAGCATTACAATAATACTTAGTTCCCCTAATTACTCAATATATAAAGCAAATTTTAAAGAGTAATAAAAAACAATTTAGAATACATGTTATTATAACATGTGCAAGGAAACAAGAAAGAAATTATGAATAAAACATTATTGGAACACTGAACAAAAATTTTGAAATAAAAATATTTTGCACTAATATAATAATAAACCAGAAAAAGGAAAATGTTTAAAACCAATAAAATCAGCTTACTATCCTATTTAAAATTAAAAGTACTTAATGTTGTTGTAAATATGGAATAATACCAGCCTACTTATAAATTCTTAAACATGTTTGGTTTGCAAACTCAAATCAACAAGGAGTAAACTTCAATCTCTGATGATGGACAAAATAATGATAACACCCAATGAAGTGACAAAGTTTTTGCGTGATATATGATATTGCTGTTAATTATATATTAAAATTGGTAGGAGGTTTAGTTTTTATAAATGGTTTAGTTATACATGAAATAACAGTTGTGTTATTCATGTGTCGAATTATTTATTCGAATCTAAGCCACACCCAAATTCTAAACAAGTTATTGTAAAAAATGAAAATAGTGTGAAGTAGTTTATCATTATAATCCAATTTTTCAAAAACAAAATATATTAAAATGAGAACTAATAAGAATTGAATAATGAATTATTTTACAAGTATTACAAACTTTTAATACATCAACCTGTAATTGCTCTAATTGCCCCATCTAATGAATATTTTTCTTTGATTCTAAGTCACATCCCATTTTCAGTAGGATTAACACTGGAAAAGAAATGTGCCTTAGATTTGCGTAAATACAGAATTTCACAATATCCAATGGACTAAATTCACAGACAAGCGATGCAAAGTAGGAATCATGTGATACATGAGCAACATTTACATACGGTTGTGTGGTAACATGGTAAAATTCTATACATACATTGTTGACATCTTGTGATCTGTTTATTTTAATGTGTATATAATATGTGTGAAAATTCATTTTTTGCATTAATTCTGGTCCTATCGGGTCAGAAATGATCTTAGTAACACTTTTATGTAATTTTTGTTTTATTCTAATATATTTGCTTTATTAGGTGTTAGTCTGCAAAGCCTCTTTAGTTATGTGTGGTTCAATTATACATATTATTATTTTATCTGCTAGTAAATTTATTAATAGTGCTTAGTATGCTTAGATATACACTCGAGCCAAAAACATTATGACCACCCCTACATTTGGAATGAACTCGCTGGATGACAAGGAAGGCACGTGATCAGGTGGAAATGGTATTTAACTGCTGCTGGAGAGTCTGCAGAATCATTCTTTCACTTACTTCTGTGTGTGATGGGAAAGGCTGCGCGATCTAAGCGACTTTGATAGAGGGCAGACTGTAATGGCTCGAAGGCTCAGAACAAGTATTTCCGAAACAGCACGATGTGGGTTGTTCGTGATCTACAGTTGTTAGTACTTATGCAAAGTGGATGAATGACGGTGAAACCAGCAGTAAATGACATGGTTGGACGTCCACACGCTATCGAAGAAAAATGTTGCCGGAGACTGTCTCGCATGGTGAAGCAAAACCGGAGCCAGACAGTGGCTCAGCTGTCAGCCCAATACAATGCAAGGCCGAGTAGAATAGTATCGGAGCACCCTGTTCAGCGGACACTGTTGGATATGGGGCTATGCAGCAAACGTCCCACTCATGTGCCTTTACTGACCAAGCGTCATCGCCAACTGCGCTTACGCTGGCCCGGAAACATCGCGACTGGTCCATGGATCAGTGGGAGAGAGTCGCTTGGTCAGATGAATAATGGTTTGTCATTCATCACCGAATGGCCGTGTCAGGATACGCCGTCTTCCAGGTGAACAGTTGCTCCCTGAATGTACAGTAGGTCATACAGGCCAGTGGTGGCGGTATGCTTTCGGGGCCGTTAAGCGGCA
>BMAO01026877.1:0-25667 GCA_019973975.1 Trichonephila clavata | reverse complement strand
TTTTTTCTCGGAGGGGGTTGTGACGGGTTCTTACGCGTTTCACTAACCTTCTCATATATTCTTTAAATGTTTATTTATTTCAACCAATCTCCACCGGGAGCCAAAGCGTGATTTATGCAAATGAGATATTTTATATAAGTTCGAGTTTAGCGAGTTAGAAAGAGGATGAAATGAAATGAGAAGTGTTTTTTAAGTGTAACGTAGATGTTGTGAGTAGAGTCTATCGTACCGTTGTGGATAAAATTAGTTCATAAAAGAACTGCGAGAATAGCTGGAAAGAAGTCGCCTATTAAAGTAATCCTAATTCAAGTTGTTCCAATCAAGATATTAAGGAAGCAGCTAGACGAACCTGCCATAACATAAGAAATCAGGTTAGTTTTATTTGTCCAATTAAGTATAAGTGTGTAGCTGTAATTGTACGCGTCGACCCTTCGTAGATTCAGATAGGATTCCGTCGTTCATGATTATTGAATCCTTCTCATTCTCCACTGTGTTTTATGTTCTTAAAATTGAATAGTATTTGTGTAATCTCTTAATTAAGAAAGATCAATAAATAAGATGATTTGTTAAAATAAGTAGTGAATTTATTATGCATTCAACACGTTCAGATTCAGTAATACCCGAAGGGCATGATAATCTTAGCGGTAGCGAGATTCTACGACAACTTGGAAAAAAGTAAGAAAAGGAGAAGTTTAAAATAGGATCAAGTGTTCACACTAATTTCATGCAAAAGCTTGCATGGAGGGAGATAATAATTAGAGTGAATGAAGTCTTACAAAAGAACAACAAAAGATAAATACTTTAATTTGTATCAAGACATTCTCGTCCTTTTCAGAGATGGGAAGTGTTGATTTGAGTGGTTAAGGACTGATCTAGGTCTCTTAGAAGAGGTAGGTATAGAATTATCATAAGTCGGGATTTCTCTGATGTATTCATTTGGAATCTATGTAGCCGGTTGAAAAACTTTTCTGATTTTTTTTTAAGGAAATCAAGAAGTGTCGGAACGTTAAGATATTTATGCAAGACTTCGTTCCTGACAAACCAAGGTGCGTTTGCTGCTCTACGGAGTTGAATGTTTTGAAACGTGTGCAATCTTTTCAGGTGAGTAACGGCCGCACCTGGCCCAGATGGGAGAAGCGTATAGCATGAGAGGCGAAGAATGGCTTTATATAACAGAAGCTTGTGCCTTAATGCTAGTTTGCTCTTGGGAGAAATCAAACGATTTAGAGTGTTTCTCTTTCCAGTCGCCTTTTGGTGGGTGGAACGGATATCTGGCAAAATTTAATTTAGCGTCAAGTATTAACCCTAAGTACATATACTCGGTACCCTAGGGGACAGGCTGATTAAAAATGTTGACATGTGGGAGGTTTCCTGTGCACCGCTTTCTCGTAAAGAGGAAGCATGCGCTTTTAAATGCATTTACCTTAACATCACTTACCTTGTAATAACCTTTGATGCACAGGTTTAATGAAATTCTCTCGTAGTTCAGCGACTCTACCTAGACTAACTGGAACTATTTTCACCTAAACAACACAGAAGCATGTGAGGGGAAAGAGAGAAGGAAACCCAGAGTGGCTTGCTTGATTTCTTAGGGTTGCAGCCGGGAGTTTTCGCCAGATGAGCACACAGATTCATTACTATGTCAAACAGAAGGAATTCATTTTTACTTACCCTACCCCCACTTTTTAAACAAAGCGGAGAGTTCTACGCCTTTAGAAATGATTGAAAATCATTAGTAGGTAAAAATTTTGGAACACAAAATATTCACATAAATGTAATATAAACATGAAAACAACGATTGAGGAAATGTAATAACATTTGAATGTTAAAATTATTATAAGAATTTAGAATTATCATGAATTCGAATATTTGAGAAGATTTTTTTTTGGTGCCCATGCACTTTTGAAAAGAATATATAAAATGATAAAAAAAATAAACTTATGTTTCAGAATTAGTTTACAAGTAATAACACAAAAATATTATTTAATTTTATTACATTTTTAAAAAAAAATTTAAGAGATATATGTTGCTAAAAAAATGGAAAAGAATTTCGACATAATATCGCAAGAAATTACTTCGAAGTTTATTGAAGACTAGTTCAATAAAATTGAGTAGCGACGACGGTTCTTAACCTAGTACCTCACTGTTTTAACATCCACACCTCAGCACTGAAACATATTTTTCTTCAAAATTGAACTTATCCAACAACATTTTGATCAAATTTGGTACTTTGTTGAAGATCACTTTATTTTATTGAGTGAACGAAGAGAAAAACAAGCCATGAACTTTACACAAACTCTCCAGTTAAATCACAATTACTTTTAAGTAGAAATGTGAAATGAAATTCTCAATAAACTTTTCTGTCTCAAGAAAGTCTTCAATAAGCAACTGAAGCAATTACTAGAGGTCTTTGTATTTACTTCCACTGACAAAACATATGGTATCTTATCTACGCAATCGATGACAAATTCTTTCACTTTTGTTTGCTAAATGAAGCAGAGGGTCACCCTGAAGCAAAGTAGGGATCGGCAATATTTTAGCTGTAGGAAAGTGAAACAATTGTTTGCATGAAATTAACCATTCTAAATGTTTTTGGGTACCTTTACACTATCGCAACCATGCCAGCCTTCAACCCAATTTCGCATGTTTCGTAAGCGTTGAATCGACTACGTTTTCAAATCTAACACATTTGTGAATGGCAGCTCGAACTGCTCACGCGTTTAAAAGAATCTCTGTTCTGGAAATCAGGAGGAATGGGTTTCTGGAAGTCGTGTTGAATTCATTAGACTAACATTGCTTTCTATCTTAGTGCTCACGTGTCTGACTTGTCTTCAGAAATTTCGATTGAATAACCCTTTTCAGAGCCACACAAACCCTCATTTTCTTGCTCGAAATGTTCCATAACATTTGAAAATGAAAAAATTTTTTTGCATGTATAAGGAAAGTTTGTTTTGACGATGTGGTAATTCTTAATAAATACTTTTACGTAATGTGCAATGAAACTTTTCGGACGATTGATAATTTGCTTAAGCATTAACATTAACTGAACGGCAAACTTAAACTTATTTTTTCTGTACAGATATGTGTATAGTTAAAAATGAAAAGTTATTTTTTTTATAAAGGAATATTTATGATAACTTTTTCTTAAAGTTCTGCATTAAAATGGAACTTTTTACAGCGTCCGCTGGAAAATACTTGATAAAACGTTTTCATTATAATGGTAAAATATACATGTTAAAATATTGCAATACTTTCAAAAATAAGTTGTGTGCTATCAATGCAAGATTCGAAAAAGAGCACTTTATTTTTATGAAGGATAAGGAAAAAAAATTTCAGGAAACTTATAAAAAATGTAAAAACACATGATGTTTGGATCTTGGTTTTGCTGCAAGTGCAGTTTTAAAAGTGTGTTTCTCTTTTTAGTTATGTAGGTAAGTTCGTAGTTGCATCTGTTATTGCTATAATATCTGTAGACATTGAAATATCGGAGCACAAGCTCAGTACAGGTATTCGGTATTTCTTAGATCAGGCATGTCAAACACGCGGCCTGCGGGCCACATGCGGCCCGGCAGTACATAGGTTGCGGCCCACGGAGACATTTTACAAAATTAATTACAGTTTACAAAATCAATCTTTAAAGGTTTTTTTTTATTTTAAAGTTTATTTCCGGTAAACTTACAACATATTAACCTCTCTCTCTCTCTCTCTGTTATCTTTTCTTGTTTTTTTTAAAATCCTTATTAATTATAGAAATAGCCTTTAAATGAAAATAATTTTTAATATTTTATTAAATGTTTTTCTTTTAATTTTACTGTAATAAATTAATTTCCATTAAATTCTTAAATGTATTTATGAATATTATTTGTTATAAATTTCACTACGATTCATCGTGCGTGCGACTTGTATTTCTCTTTGAAGTTTCCAATCAGTGAGAAATGAATAACGTGACCAGAAGCAGTTGAAACATTATTTTTTTAAATTTAAAAACCCTTAGATGGCCAAGCCAAAGTTAATGTTTACTCAATAGTTTGTGAATGAAGGGGAATTTTGATTTTTATTCATATTAAACTAAAAAGTTATTTGATAAAAAAACATAATCAATATTCAAGAACAGTGTAAGAAAAGATAAACTGAAGATGAACATCGTAATTTTCAAGAAAAATGGGAACTGCAATATTTTTATGCACAAAGCAAGAATAAAATATTGTGCCGAACATGTAAAAACTAAACTGTAATTCAGTTGCTAAGGAATATAATTTTAAAAGGTACTATGACACAAATTTAAAAACAAACTATGACGAATATGTTGTGAAACTTTGTGAGTTGTTGGAATTGAAATTAACTCTTAAAAAAATGGGGGGGGGAAATGCATTAACTACATTTCTTGAGTGAGAGTGAATATTAACGCCTCACTGTTCAGCTACTAGAGGGAGTTTGGCGATGGACCATGGTCAAGTGATGAGGTCGACACCTGCGCTGAAACCCCCTCTCCTAACTTCCGCATCACACCAATGGGAGGACGTTTTAGCCTCGAAATATTTAAAGCGTGCATCGAATTCATTGGTACAAGGCTCAGTCTCATATGTGTGTGTGTGACTCGATTTCGTAACCTTGACTGCTAAGCTACTACAGACACCTAAATTTGTTGAAGCCAATACAACTGTGCAGTAAAAACTAGTGATATATTACCACTTTTTTAATCATAAGCATAGATCGAAACCATTTACTAAAGTTGAATTTATTAGTAAATGATTAATAAAAGCGGAAGAATTTCCGTATTTACTCGAATCTAAGCCGCACTTTTTTTCCAATGTAAATGCTACTGAAAATCGGCCCAGCTTAGAATCTAAAGGAAAGAAATTTATTGGATGTGGTATTCAGAGAAATTATGGGGGCATGCATGTATAATTAAAGGTTTATATATATATAATACTTATAAAATAAATAATTATTCCTTTCTTGTTAGTTCTCATTTTAAATTTATTTCAATTTCGTAAAATTTGCTATCGATGTACCCTTTTACACTATTTTTCACAAAAGTTTTTTGAGAATTTGGGGTGCAGCTTAGATTAAAAAAAATAATTATTATGTCCGCACAAATAGAAAAAAAATTTAAAGTGAAAGTAAAGTCGAAATTCTGTAACCAGCAGAGGTGATGAAATAGTCGAGTCGAGTCATGTGTATTATACATAATAAATATTTTTGATGCATTTAAAGAAGTTTTGAGACAAAGTGTTTCCTTGGGGGGGGGGGAAGTTACCCGTATAATGAATGGCTATGTTTGGAAGCATTTATTTATACGAAAAACTATTTTCTTTATTGAAAAATAATAAATTCTGAAAGGCCAAGATTAAATAATAAACATTTATCATCATTTTTTAAAAATTACATCAACTCAATATGTTTAACCAAGTTTTGATGACTTGCGTGGAGAGAAAATAATGTCAAATATCCTCTAAAAGAAATATTAAATTGTATTTCGTATTGTAACTTTTTTTTTTAGAAAACAATATAAAATATGTATAGTTTTAAAAATAAAAGGAAATTTTAAACGATTATGTATGTATAGTATGTAGTACATTGAGTTTTATAAATAAGAATATAATCATTCTAAAATTCCTGTTTAAATTTTTGAACATTGGAAACATGCGGCCCTCAACTTAATATAAAAGAGTTCATATGCCCCGTGATATCAAATGAGTTTGACATGCCTGTTTTAGATCTTAATAACGGAATTAGAAAAATAAAAACACGATTTTAGAAAAAGAAAAACACAGGTGTTTCCTTGCTTAACTTGCCTGTTTTAGAAAAGAGTGTAAATATCTCAAAAAATAATTTGCAACTTATAAATTATATAAAGGACCACAAAAAGGGATAAATATCACTATTCAGTCTGTGGTACTGTTACAAATTTTTGAAACGTGGTATTAAAAACATAATGCCTCAACTGAACTGTCAATAAGCCTGGAAGGTAATTTTGTGCAAAAATTACCAGCTATCGAAAACGTTCTTTCGGCATCTACACTAGTTGGTGATACTCTTAGCAATGCGCGATATACTTTTTCCAAGTATTTACCTCTAAATGCCTCCACTTCAAAAAAATCAATTTCTCGTGGGATAGTTATGGATTTGGCTGATTTTTGCATTGTATTTTCGTTTGTTGAAATTTTTTTAGTTATCGCTAATTCTAATTTTTGTTCAAGAGACAATTCCTTTTCACTATCGACATAAGTGTCATAATATTCGATAACTATACCGAATTCTTCTAAATGCGGATAGATTTGTGGATAAAAAATTTTAAAGAAAATTTACTCAAAACTTTGATTAAATTTAAATTGGTTAGCTCTTTTTTTTTTCTTTCTTTTTCATTTTTGAAATCATTATAATTATGTAATGTGTTACACTCATGTTATAGATCCCTGAACTTAACGTAGAAAATTTTAAAAATTTCTAATAAATACCAGAAAATGGTATTTAAACTTGTAAATACCAGTATTAACAAAATTGTACAAATGGCTCAAAATACCGGTATTCGGTATCCCGGTACTGCAATTCCCTAAATGTAAGTATTGTTAACTTTTTGTGGCTCACCTCACCTACGCCACTGCGTGGACTGCAACACATTGAAATAGTTAGATGTAGACCGTCCCATGTTTCAGTCTGTCCATCCCTTATGTACGGTCAATTATTCTTTGCAAATTTTTAGAGAAAACGAATCCACTCGGAAATTTATAAACTATTTCAAGATATTAAAATTTTTTTTGCAATGTAGAGGGTAAGGTGGGCAGGACATTTTATAAGATTGGTTCACAATCGAGCCACTGAAAAGAAATTTTAGCTAAACCTACTAGCACCCGAATAAGATGTAGAACAAAACATAGGTGGATGGGGAAATATTTGAAAATTATTAAGGAGAGAAATTGGAACATTTTAACCAAGAAAAGGAAGGTGTAGAATGGAATTCTTATCAAGGGGGGGCAAGGCTCCATTTCGGGATGTGACACCAGTGAATAATCTTTGTTGCTACGAATCGAAAATATATAAATGCTTAATTCAAAATGGTACCTAGCCCTAAAATCTACACATAAACCTTTCTTGTTATTACTTCGTTTTTCTGCGGTTTCAAGCTTTAGATCCGAGGTTGGAAAACTTTCGAGACTGAAGAGTCAAACTGTTAGTCGTAACAAATGGAGTGATAACTTAAACTGAAAGAATCACAAGTAAGATATCAAAGAGCCATTTATATACACTGCTCGCCACAAAAAAATGTAATATCCTGAAGAAAGCATGTAAACTATGTGAAATTAACATCATGCGTTGGCGGCGATAAAATACGCAAACCATTAGCATTATAGCGCAGATGCACTTCACGGACAACCATAGCGCCACTCGCAAGTGCTATTTAAGGAAAGAATAGATTGGCGGTTTAAAGTACAGCAATTTTTTTCCGCATAAACTATTTACCTATGCGTCGTGGAAGACATTTAGCGTCTTTTAAGCAAGATTCTTATTTCAACTAAGGAAAAATAGTAGCCTATCGAGATTGCAGATTATTTTCCGAAGAAAACGATCAATGCGTTCGATGAAATCAAACAACTGTGATGCGGATCTGTCATCGCTGGACGCTGGAGGAAAAGACGGATCAACACTCCCACCTCGTTGCACCACTGCCTGTGATGACGGACAGTGATGGATTGTGCAGTTCGTGGATCACGAACCATAGCACAACAGATTCAGTCTGTTACGCATCATTCGGTGTCCTCGTCCATTGCTTCGTTTACCCTTGACTGGAAACCAAAGGCGATTTTACCGCCAATGGTGTAATGAATGGCGGAGATGGACAACGGAATGAAACGATATTACTGAAGAATTCCGCTTCTGCCAGCAACATCACGATGGTCGGATTCGAGTTTAGAGATACCTTGGTGAGAGTCTGTTGAACTGTTGCGTTATGCATCTTCACGCCATTCCTGCACCCGGTATTACGATTTGGGGTGGTATTGGATTTAACTGCCGCACCCTTCTAGTACGCATTGCCAGTACAATGAACAGCCAGCGCTACATCTCGGAGGTGTTAGGGACCGTGGTCTTACCGTACATTCAGCTCTTGCCATTAATTATATACAAACAGGATAATGTGCAATCACACGTGGCACGCAATGTTCAATAGTTCTTTACCCATCAGATTGAACTAATTTCTTGGGGCTGCTTTTTCTCCCGATCTATCGCCAATCGAGAACGTATGGTCCATGCTTGCACAACGACTGGCATTGGATACTCCATTCGCTGTTAGACCAGATCAACTTTGGCAATATGTGGAAGCCGCATGGACTGCTGTACCCCCAAAATACATTCAAAGCATCTTTGATTCTATGCTGACAGTGGTTATAGACAACAATGTCGGCTACACTAACTACGGATTTTGTCATCATCTACACGTCATAAGAGGCTGCAATTTTAATCGTTTGATCTTTGTACAACATGTGATCTGCCAAATAAATTTTGCTGTGATATATCCGGTCCTTCTGGGTGTTACATTCTGTGTGGGCAGCAGTGTTAGTGGGAGGGAGGTTCCGTTAGTGGTCGCAATTGCCGTGCTCAAGTTAATGTAAATATTTTTTAAATAATCGAATAAAAAAAATATTTAACTAGCAATTTCTATTTTCCTTCAAAAATTAAGAAGTACCGAAGGTATTTTTATTTCTGCGACTCAATACAAGAAAAACATGTGTCAAAATAGTACACTACAAAAATTAAATTTTTGAACCCTGTGAGAACACACAGAAAACTTCACTACCACGAATACCAAAAGTGCTTCATTAATGAGTTTTATGTGTGTGTGTTTACACTGATAATCAAAACAGGCATTGGCATCTTTTGCATATAAAATCAGTTCAACTCTATTTTATTCTCCCTTAAACATGCCACAAAATAGGGAATATGTTTTTGTCACTTCAGTTGGAGATTTAAGTGTACCTGTTGTATATTCGTAACTGCTGTCAAACTCATATATGTCAACAAATAAACGTTAATGAAAACACTTTGAGAAGTTTCTTCTCATAGAAGCATTTTTACAAATAAATTGAACTTTGACTGCTATAAAGCTTAATCTGGTTTCTTCATCTATTCTCAATAAACTTTCTTACAAAAAACGTAAATAAATCAAAATATCGCTCATAATTAACTGATATGCACATAAAACACCTCATTTTGTTAGTATCTTCGAGAACTAATTCAAATATGGACGATTTAGTAAAAAAAACTACAGATTCAAAAGCCACATCATATAAGAAAGTGCTGACTGCTTAATAATCATTTAAATTAAATGTTTCAAGTTGCTTATTTTTTCATTTTTGTACATTTATTAGAGTTTGGTAGAAAAGTTGGAAGTGGGCACGTGTAATTTTTTTTTTTCAGATAGTGGAACGCTTCTCAAAAAGGTTGGCCACCCCTGATCTAGAATCTATTTTTGCTGTATATTTTAAGTGGGGATTTTAATGTAGATATTTCAAAAGACAAATCAAAGCATTTAGTAGATTTTTTTAAAATCAAAATTCATTTTAATTATGTCAAATGATTCTAATGAAAGCGCGAAAAAGTACAGAACAACGCTTGACGGAGTTTTTTAGATATTTAAATAATTCTCAATGTAAAGTATTTAAAACATATTTCAGCTACCATAAACCCTTCGGGGAATGATAACCCTACGTGGGGGCTCAAGCATTTCCGAAATGCAAGATTATTTTTAAAACTAACAATTTACTAAAATGAGTAAAAAAAATACATTTGACATAATAATAAATAAAATACACACTTTTTTATTTAATTAATTTTTTTTAATTTAATTTATCCATACTATGTTAAAAACGTTTCATAATTATGAATGACTTCCATGGGCTTGTAATATACAAAATTATTTACAAAATTCAATGCTTATCTTGCTCATTTGTGTGGTTTATAATTAAAGTCGTATTGTAGCTTTAGCATCAAAATACATTATAATTGTACTCAATACATTGTTATTCTATTTCAGGGGTGCTATAAAAATATATTAAAAATTAGGTTGCAAATGTTTAAAGTTTCAGAAACAATGCTGTAATATTTTTAAAAAAAGGACAACTTCAAACGGTAGAATAAAAAATCACATATACACACATACAATTATATTTTATTTCAATAATAAATTTATTAGTGTTTTAATTGATACCAAATTGGCACCTCACCATGAAGAAGACACCTCACATTTATTCTACGGTATAGAAAACCGACACCACTTAAACTGAACAATAAATCCGTTACCTTGTTCTCATTATCCTTGGAAATAACAAACACAGTACTTCCCGAATGGAATGCTAGAAAAATATTATCATGAAAATGTACACGTAACTCATGTGAGGAAAGACGGTATCCTTCATATTCAAGAATAAACTTTAAAGTATTAAATATTTCATCTATCTCTATAAATATACGAAATTCAACTGGCATTTTTTCCCAGAGTTTTTTAACAATAGTGACGTAATCATATCCAATCCAATCCAACATACGTTTATGGAAGAGAATTACTTTAAAGAAATCGCGAAAATTCTGCTCGGATAGATAAGGCCACAGAAATTCTACGGCATCTAAAAGTTTTTCTTGTGTCGGCCAATCCAAAAAGA
Source organism: Trichonephila clavata (assembly GCA_019973975.1). Classification (NCBI taxonomy): domain Eukaryota; kingdom Metazoa; phylum Arthropoda; class Arachnida; order Araneae; family Nephilidae; genus Trichonephila; species Trichonephila clavata. The sequence continues at coordinate 15,009 of BMAO01026877.1, read as the reverse complement.
CCTGTAATACTTGGAGAGGGCATTTCTTAAAAAGTTCCTTTTGTTGACCCGGGTCTAGGAATGAAAGGCAGAATTGTAGATCATTATAATCGATCCATACTCCAAGGGGATAGCTTATCAAGTACTGGAGTCTTTTTTCTTGTTCTAATTTAGGAAGATATGTTCGAAGACCAAAACTATCACCGCTGCAATATCGAGCCAATTCTTCCCAGTCTAACTCCACCCCATTTCTCGCCCAATTGGCCCACTTTTGCACAATAGCAAAACTGGAATATTTGAAAAAGGTGTGTTGAGCATCGTCTAGGATTCCCCAAATTGAAAGCACATCGTCTTGAAAACAATAATGACATGCTACAATAAAACGATCTTTGATATCTATGTTATTATCAACAATTATTGCTTTCGCGGTCTTCTGTCTATTGATTTTATTATCGTGAGTCCAATGGAAATGATGCTGCAAGTTCGTGGTAGACTTAATTATTGTCTTGTGGTCGTGCAACCACTTGTAAGATTCTATGAGACCGAGTTTAACTAAAGGCGCTATTTCTTTCTTGAAGATATCATGCAATGGAAGAGCAGATATCTTTTGGCCAACAAGAATCTCCCATTGTTTATTGGGGAGGGAGTGATATTCGCCATCACCTTGATACTTGTAACCAGAGAAAGATAGTTTAAGACGTTTTGAAAAAATTTCATGTACATGAGTGTCGTTGAGCAATAGGACAGGTTTTTCCTCAAAAAACGCTTCTATTTCCTCACTTGACCAAATGCAGGAGTGAATACTGTGGGTACTTATGAAAGTTTTTACGTCTGGGTCGTTGACCATAGCAATTGCAAATTTAGAGAGACACATCTGACGTAACGACAGTACAATGTTAGGCAGTTGCATGATGAATGAAAGAATCGCGGACAATTCTTATCCTTTTCTTGAAATTAGACCTAAATGGAAAGAAATGCCAACAATTATCAATCTGTATTTACATTTGTTAAACCTTAAAGAGGAAGTATGTCATTTTAATATAAAAAGATTATACATATCATTATGCTAATACCGCATAAAAATGTAGACAATTAAGATTGATATTTAATATACTTTAATTTACGAACATCAGTTAAAAAAGGGAGCTTCAATTTTAGATATTGTACTGTAAAAAATTTCATATAATGATCACACAATGAAAATGATGTGCTGCATTTTCTTAAAGAAAAGGTTCATCTTGATATTTCAGGAATGTTATTTGCACCAAAAGTTACTCCTGCACAACATGAGAAATTGGAGTTTCGAGCTATTTTACATCAATAAAAGGCTCTACAGGGCGGTAATTTAAATCGTGATGTTTCAGAACATAGCATAGAACGCCTAAATTTACTTGCTGCTCAAAATGTTAAATTCCACTATAAGTGAATAATAATGAAGTTACAACTTTCTGTGAACAATTCTTTACAATCGTAAATGACAAGAAAATACAGTCCGATTTCATTTATATATTTATTTCTTTGCATTGATTTATATAATCCTTGGAATTGCCTGATTTATATTTGATGCTTAAAAACTAGTTCAAAAAAATTTCTATGTTATTTTGTTAGCTATACCCTTATTATTTATTCCAAATTATTCTTAATATTTTATACGAAAAGCAGATACGGAATAATCGAATAGAGTTGCATGTTCCAGCGTCGCAAGTACTTTTCCTTTTAAGGAACTGAACGTGATAACGATAGAAAAAAATCTGTTCCTCCATTTTCCTATTTTCTCTTTCCGGGAGGAATGGAATGCGTTGAATGACTTGCAAATGACTCACATTTACAACAGACCCTTTTATTTTTATGCAAAGGGTTCAAACAGTGGTTTCATCAGTAATTCGATTCCTGTTTGAATTAAGCGGATGGAATTTTTTGCTCTCGTCCACTGGCGTAGCTAGGCCTGTGTGGGCCTTGTACCTTAATTCTTTAGGAGTCCCTTTTTCGGAAAATAAATATGATCGAAGAAATTAAACTTATTTCAAAGTGTCTAAATAATTATATTTTTTTATTCGTACTAAAACACCTTATTACTTGTTGATGAACCTAGTTTTTTAAAAAGGTATTTTCTCGACTTTTCTTCAGAAAGCGCTTTTGTAATATTATAAATTGCAGAAAAAAATTTTAGTTTTTCAAATTCTGTTTTTCTATTAACTGGGTTCGTGAGTCCGGCAACCAATCTTATTCTATGGAAGTTCTATAAGATAACTATTAGCTTAGAAAACCTTCTTTCAACCCAACTTACTGCACTTATTTCAAAATTAAAAGCCTGAGAAAAAAGAATTTACAGGTTGTAAAGGCATAAAACAAAAACAAATAATGCATGTTTGGCTCTGACTTTTTAATATGTTGCTTTTTCAACTTTGCAATATATTAAAACACTACTTTATTTAAATATGATTAAAAATGCTTTTTGCAATTCAAAATATATTTTAGCAAAATTCTAATGGCATTTTTTACGTCTACAGATGATATTTAGCTGATTATCTAAACATAATGATTTCACAAAAGTTTTGAAACACAAAACACATACAAAATAAAGTTAGAAATTATCAGCTTTTGCGGAACATCTAATTTTTTTCTTTTAAATTGGCGTGGCTTAGCATGCTTGATTTTTTGTTGTGTGACTTTAAAATAATATTTAGTATAATGTGGTTTGGTGTATCATGGAAATAGTTTAATTTATAATATTTGCATTTAGAAGTTTCATTGAGAAGTATCATCTGAAGTCTGGTTTTTAGATACATCATTTTCAGTAGTATTCCATCTCTTTAAAATGTTGTAACTCAGAGCAACTCGAAAACATTTTGGCCATGGCATTTCTCAATAAGAAAAAAAAAAAAAAGTAAAAAGCTACCAAGTGATATGATGCATGTGTAAAAAAATATTGGTCTTGAAATCAATTTTAAGTAACTATGACTTTTTAAAAAGCTCAAATCACAAGCAAACAGAAATCTTTTAATAGTGAACATTGAAAATAACCACTTCGCACTGAAATAAATGTGTTGAATTTTTTTTAATTTATTAAATTTAAGAATGAAAAAACGCTTTAAAATGAAATGGAAGCAAGAAACTAAACACTCAGGCAAAATGAACGCATTAAAAATTAATTGGTTCTTTGATCTAAAATTTGGGGGCAAGCTTCAAATTATATGGCCTAGAGTAAAAGTTCTACTAACGTCGTACAATAAAGGAGCATGAGTGCTATAGGTGACGGATCTCATAATTTTGAACCATGGTCAAGTGAGGAGGATGACACCGAACTGGAACATCCCTCTTCTAACTTTCACACCACACCAACGTGAGGACGTTTGAATTTTGACAGTTTTAACGTGTATCGGCCGCCTCTACAAGGCGAGTTTTCAGTGGTACTAGGCTCGAACTCATAGCACGCCAGCTTCGAATCCGTGACTTTGACCACTAGGCTACAGAGCTTCAGGCATATATATATATATATCCGAAAAACATTGTTTAAACCTGCAATCCAGGTTCCTAAGACTAGGAATTTGCTCTAGTATTTCTGTGGCTAAATCTATTATATCATGACTATAGTTATCTTACGTATATAACTATTTTTTGCATAATTATATATATATTACAAAATATACACAAATTAGTTATAAAAACCTAAGATAACTGTAGTGATGATAGAATAAAGTGTTAGCCACAGTAGTGCGAGAGCAAACCCCTGGCCTTAATATTACAGGTTTAAACTAAGTTTTTAGGCCAGCCAACCTTCACTTGAATTTGCCAATACTGTGGGTCATAGGGAAGGGGAAATAAATTTTAGAGAAGTTTAACTATTATTAAAAATAAAACAGTAATCTATTAATATATAACGATATTATTATAGCCTATAATAATTACTAGAATATTTAAAATCAAAGCTAAATCAATTAGATTAAGACTTACCACGTGAGTACAGCAAAATCTTTTTTCCCGGATAATAAAAAGGTCAATAACAGTAACGCATAAAATTATTAAATTTTTATAAAATAACATTAAGACTATACATATACACATTTAAAAACTCTAAATTTTGTTTTAAAATTTATAGAAAATAAAAGTACCACCCATACATATACAATTAATTTGAAATAAAATATAATATTGTTAATTTACTTAACTTGAGGCGCAATCTATCGATTAACTGTACAACTAATAACATATTTCTTATATTTAAATATTAGGTGTATAACATTTTATTTAGTTAGCAGGGTGTCCATGTTCCATACAATGTTCAATGTTATTAAAATTTAAATATATATTAAATTTATCACTAATACGTTATTACGATAAATATAATTGAAAAAAAATATTTCTATATATAGATATAGATAAATTCGAATTTCAGTAAGGCATTTTAAGAATGTTAATATCAAAATCATCTCTTTTATCATAAATATTGCTATGTAATTTATAGTCCTTAATATACAATGATACATCCAAGTAATTAGTTTTAACTGGATTACTATTAATTATAATTAGCTTTAAATAATTAGGATAAAAAGTAATATTGGGGTTAAAATTATTATTTTTACCAAAAATAATTATGCCATCTATATATCTAAATATGTAATAATCATTATTAATAATAAAGTTATTTTCGTAAAATTGTAAATATAAATTCGCCAAACTATTGCTAGAAGGGCCACTTTGAGGCAAACCTTTGGTTGGTTTTTACAGAGAACCATTAAAATTAACGTAGTTTTCTTTTAAGACTAAATCTATTAGAGTTCTAAATTTTTGTAAATTAATATTAAGGTTATAATTACTATGATTATATAAAATTACCCTAATTATATCATTGATATCAATAATTCCAATCTGTTTTAAACTTTCACTCCAATAGAAATGTATGTAATGGATCCAAATCTAATAAGAAGATATATATATATATATTAGATATATATATATATATATGTATTTATATTAGAATTGTACCCATTACATACATTTCTATTGGAGTGAAAATTTAAAATAGAATGAATACTTATTACTGTTTTCCTTATTTTTCATGTACACAAACATGCTAATAATAACCCATCGAACATATAATGTTTTTGTTTTTTGTTCTCAAAATCAGAAGAATCAATTGGTGTGGTCTTGAGGTATCATACGAGGTGGGGGGCTTTCGATCATGGATCCCACACCTTAAAATTTTTTTTGTGTGTGCGCTACTGAAAAATAATTAGTTATATTTATTGGTTTATTTTCATCTTATGTTTGAGAGTTTTTTCAGTGTCACATAAGTATAAATGTCCCTTAATTACACCTCCACAAAAGGCATTATGCGTATGAGTACCTACAAGAAGAATTTGTATGTTATTTTTAGTACTAAAAATACAAAGTAATTCAAAACTAAAGACATATTTCCCCGTCATTATTTCAAACGATAAAAATATAAATAATGTATTGCCCATTTTAGCAGCTCAGTTTCAACGAAAAGAGGTCTGCTGGTTGTAGAGATCAAACCGTTTGTTTTAAAATAATCAGTTTTAAACAAAACACCCTCCTTGCTGTGCTCTCTGTCTTTTTTTATTACCTGGACCTCACTTGGATAACTGACACCGGTCATTCCATAGTTGGGTGCCATACCAATTGACCTTAGGAGCTACTTCCGAAAAACATTATAGTCACGAGGGCTGCATGTAATATATATACATATATATATATATATATATCTTTATATGAGATTTGGACCCACAATACAAACATTTATTGGAGTGAAAATTTATAACGGAATGAATTTTAATTGTTATTTTCCTTATTTTTTTCTGTACAAACATGATAATATAATAATAATAACACAATGGACAAATAATGTTTATTTAATTAGTGAGATATTTGTTTCTCGATTCTTTCACTTAACTTATACAACTCGGTCTCAATGCTTGTATTTGGGCATCGTAATTATTGTTGCAGGTTTTGTTTTCGTTCGTTAAGTTTCAGTGCCACTTATGTTTGATAAATTTCATTTTCGAAAAAAAGTTATTCGTTTAAGTTTAAGCTTATACAAAAACACTCACAGCTTTTTGTACTACATCTCTCAAACATGAAAAGTTTTCTTTTGTGAAATAAGTGTTCCAAAAATCTATTTTTGAGGCTGATGTTTCAAAAATGTGCTTTAATGCATTATATGTCATTGACGCCACTTTGAATTTGTAATTCTTTCGTCATTGGAAAGTGTTGAACGATATTATGAATCTCATGGGTTGGTCACTCCTGGTTGTGACCCTGATTTAAAGTAGAAATGACTTTCCCGTATTCTTAAAAATGTGCATTTGATAGTTAAGAATAGCTACGTTTTAAAAAGTTTGTTAGTTTTCTAATGACTTCAGCCACCTATTCCATATTACCTCAGAAAAGCAGAATACAAAATATGTGAAATAGAATTGGGAAACATCTAGCGCACAGATCAAGAGAATAAATTATTTCTGCACTAGGAAATGAATTCTTTTGAAATTAAAGATGATGCAAAAGCAACCACGTACAACAGTATCCAAACTAATTCCTATTGCATCATATGACGAAAGTATTTTTAAATCACCAATTTCTGACTATATAGTCAGAGAATATTCTATAAGTTAACTTAATAAAACTATTTTACTTCTAGTTAAATAGTATGAAAAATAAAAATTAAAAAAACCGAGTCTTACAGTTGTCACATATGATGTGTAACATCTGACTCGTTATCATGATAAATACGCAATAGTGACTTTAATCCCGAAAAAAAATGAATCGGGTATGACTAGAAATAATTTTATATCGAATAATTATATCTTTAATGAAAATTTTATTTAATTAATACAAGGAGTAATGCAGTTTTTTAACAAAAATATTTATATTCTTGTTCAATTTGGGGAAGAGCGGAGACAATAGATTTATGAAAACTAAAGTATGACACATATACTTGTGATTTCAAAGTATTTAAAAATCGTTGAAAAATGGCGTCAATTACAGTACCACTGTTAGTTGTCGAAACATTCCGATTAGTGTTCATTTCGAGCTTGAGTTCATCATTCAGAAAAGCTAAGAGCGGATCAGCTTCTGGCAAACTGAAGTTAACGTTAAAATCACCACTCAAAATCATGGAAAGAGAGTGATAGTTTTTTTTTAAAAAAAAAAAGAGCAGAACCACCTTTGGTTTTCGGTAAAAGTACAAAATACAGGAAATCCTTAATTTTTTTAACCGTTTGATTCGGAGAAATGTATGCGACCACTAAAATTACAAGCTTTGCTGGTATGTGCGGTAGGCGGGCGTTTTAATTGTTACTACAGTTGGACCCCCAGACGAGGGTAGCGAAGAGACACCGTCAAGCGCATGCTTAAAAATTAGAAATATTAGAAAAAATTTTATATCGAGAAATTTTTTTAAATCACAGTTAAAAATATTATATTGACAGCGGCAGGAATTAACCTCAAAGTATGAAAATGATAAGCACTTAAATATTTATTCAAATAATTCCATATTACATACTACTATTTTTTTAAGAATGATGAGCTTTGTCAGACGCTTAACAAGAATAATAATTGGTAATATATAGTTTACACATATATAAATATATATCCTCTCTCGGATTTCACACACAACGAGCAATGAGACTTTGACATTTGAACATAAAAATCACAAGTTTATTCTGGATGAAGTCTAATAAGACTAGCTTTTATGTGCGGTAGGCGGGCGTCTTAATTGCTAGTAGAGTTGGACCCTAGACGAGACTAGCGAAGAGACACCCCCCAAGGCGCTGAATTGGTCAATTCAAACAGCGCGCGCTTCCCCCGACTTCCTGTTACGCATTTCCGTCCCTTTTCACGAAATCACTCCAACAAATATCTACCAACCGAGAGTAAAGATGTTACACATCAAAAACTCTTAAGAAAAATTAATCTGTTTCAATAACAAAAACTTAACGAACCAAAATAATTTTAGAGATATTCGTGATGATGTATCGTTGTGAAGATGAGATTCATTTTTTATGTTATAGTCATGGCGCTGAAAACTTCTTAATGAAAGATCACTTACTTATATAAGTAAGGAGAGAAGGGAATTATATATATTAATTATTTACAGAAATTACATGATCGTTTACTAAAAAGTTGAAACCACTTTCTAAGGCACGTGAAAGCTATTATGATATTTGTTTACAAGGATTCACAAACAAACCTATCAATAATGGATTGCCTAATCCTTTTTTTAATGAGAAGTCACTATTAAATTTGTCAAAATATAAGTTTTAATTTTTTAATGTTAAATGAGTTGAGAAGTGTTTCGAAATATGGTATATGAAATTATGTGATTTAGAAATTATAAATAGGATTTGAATTTTAAGTCAATATGCATCGAAGTTATTATATGTATATGTACCTCAGAATATATTTCTAAGCGATTTTAAATTTAATTTTTGTTAATATAGCGAACGGAGTTTTAAAACAGGGCATTTTTTCACGTGTCATATAAAATTTCTTCATTAGATCATCATCTCGTTAATATAAAGAATCCTTTGATGTAAAAGAAGTTCGGAATCCTATTAGAAAAAGAAAAATATCCCAAATATTTCACGAAAATTTGTAATATGAAAAGGAATCCTACATCTGTTTATAATTTAACATTTAATTTCGAAAATTTTTATCAGTAATCATATATTTCTTCAAGGGGAAAAGTAAAAACTTATTTTGCATTATTGGTATAGCAGACACTTTGCACTACGAAAAATGAATGAATACATTTAGAAAAATTGAAAAGAATATAAAAATTAAAAGACGGAGTACTTTTATATGCAAAAGTAAAAAATAAAAACTAAAAAACATATCAAATCATTTTTTTAAAATTTTTAAGTTAAAATAAATCAAATTGATAAACATGATGTTCATTAATGGAAAAAAAAAGTTGGTATTCACTTGTAACTTTTTAAGTAAAATGTTATGCATAGAAAATTAATATTCAGTAATTATCTCTTTCTATTGATATAAATATGTTGGGGTACTATACAAAAACCACGTTATAACTTTAAGACAATTTTCCCTTCGCGTTATATATATTGCATTAAAGTTCATTAATCGTGTACATCAATTTATACTTTCAATATAAAAGCAACACACTAAAGTAAATTGCACAACTCTTACCTCGTAATAACCTTTGATTAAAAGACTTCGACAAAATTCCCACGTGTTCACCAACACTTTTGCTGCGGCGAAACGGAAGCCTTTTCACATCAAGAACGCAAAGGCATGTGAGGGGTTAGTAGTAAGACATAGCGTTGGATACAGGAAAAATCCTAAAAGATAGGGATTTTAGGATAGGGGAAAAAGGGATTTGGACAGGAAGAATCCTCGCGAACAACACAGTAGTAATGCGAATATGTTGGAATATGAAAGGAAAGGAATAGAACTTGATATTTCTTGATAGAACAAGGTTTCTATTAGTTTTTAAAACAGTTTGTGATTCATAATTTTCTAAATAATTGATTTTTTGGATGATTAAATTCAATTTTATCATGTTTATGAGGTTTGAAATAGTATTCAGTTATATTGATTTTAAAAGAGAATTTTTAAGTATTTCAAGCATTTTTGGAATATTTTTTCATTTTCATACAAAATTGGTAAAAAAAAAAGGTGTGTGTAAATTCATTACCAATAAATACTTCTTAAGGTGATTTTCACAGAAGTTTCTATAACAGAACAAAGGTTTTAAAAGTAATTAGCTAAAAAGTATTTCATCGAAGTTGCATTTAAAGCTCTTCTAATTGCTTAAAAACTAAATAGATAAATTACCATATGTAACAGTTAATAGCATAAAACTCGATATACTGTCCTTTTTAAACATTGTAATTAGTGTTGATATAAAATTTTAAATTTCTAGCATTAATATTTTCATAAAAGAAAATATTTTCCTATGCAAGTGCTTCAATGTAATGTACCAATGCTTGCAATAAAAATTCATAATTTTCAACCATCCTAGTTAGTGCAAAAACATTCATCTTGCTTATAAAAACGGAATAACAGCAAGAATAATACTAGAGAGTAGGTACAGCAAGATTCTAATGAAGATATATTCCTGCAGAAAATTTACATTTGAGAAATATGTATTTTTCTATGCGTAGGAAATTATACATTTTTGTTTAATTAAGATGGTTCATTATTTTAAAGCATTTCTTTTGAAGTTTTAGGAGGTAAATTATTAGAGCCTTTAAATGAATAAATAAGTTAAAGACAAGATTTTTCCCCCCAAAAAGGCATTTAGTCAGTATATAAAGCAAGCAATCTCGTTTTAAAATGCAATCATTTTCGCTTTCACACTTTGCTTCTAGTTACCGTAGGTTCCACACGCGGATTCTCTGTCCTCGTCCGTGCCCCTTTTAAAGCAGTTTATCCCAATCTTCATCTCTCTTCATCGAGCTGGTGTATGGTTTTTCGGTGATTTTACGGCCTGGTTCCTGTTCTACATTTCTACAGTTCTTCTTCGTCTGCGATATTTTTGTGATTCTCCGATTTTTTCGGAGTTTTCACATTCTTGTGATACTGTGTTCGTGTTCCACGTGCACTTCTTGTCTTTTGACAAACACATTGGATTACTCTTTTGGATATGTCCGTTTCCAGGACAGATGTAGCGTCGGCAGAGGTAAGTAATTTATTTACTACTGAGCCTTTTTGTTTTGACGCCGTTAGAGCAGAGATACGGTTTAATTCATGCAAAACGAGTGACGATTGCGAGGAGTTGTGCGATTCCCTTGAGGAAATTATTCGCACCCTCCAACTCTATGACACAGACACGCCTGAGAGTCTTAAGGCTGTTAATGAGGTCCAATGGGCAGCATATAGATGCTCTAGGAAAGCTAACGATCTTATGTATCGTGAATTCAGTGACCGATTCGTTAAGCTTGAGCAGCTTAACGAAATACTTGCTGCTTCGGTTACTAAGCCTAACCATGCTCCCACTGCTACTTCGGCTTCTAAGCCTAAACATGTTCCCACTGCTGCTTCGGCTCGTAAGCCTAAACAACGCAGAAAACTTAAGCGTGCGACCGTTTCACCCACGTCGGGCGGTCGAGGGAAGAAATCACGTTCGGAGCAATCGCTCCCCCCACCCATTTCCACTCTTTCAGAAAGCGAAAACTCGCTTATGGAAGAATCTGACTTTTCCGACGATAGCTCGGAGAAACACGTGACACAGAAGGACGTCACCCCCGCAGCCATTTCTGGCTTGCCGGGCTCAGCCGAAATCGGCGACGCTCCTTCAAAGTTAGATGAGGGCGAATTCACCTTAGTCACCAACAAGAAACGAGTTGCCACTATTGTCATAGACGCCGGCAATAACTCAACCGAGCTACTCGAACAATTAGGTAAACACACTGGTCAGCCACTCGAGGGGCGTTTCGAAAACGGGAAGCTCCGCATTTTCCCTAAGACAATCATTGAGCATAGACAGCTCCAATCTTATATAGCGGAACATAAGTTGCGGTCGCACACTTTTGAGATGGACCACAACAAACAACTTAAATGCGTGATCAGAGGGTTACCCACTGATTTTAATCACGACGATCTCATTCAGGAACTCCGTGGCTTCGGGTTTAATCCCAGCCACGTCACCTTGTTGAAAAACAAGAAAACCCAAGCAAACATGCCACTTTTTCTGGTAACCCTCCCTAGGTGCCCGGTTAACAAGGGCATTTTCAATATCACACACGTTGGTTCTTTTAGAGTTAAGCCTGAGCCTCTAAATCAATCTAAAATGCCTCCTCAGTGCTATCGATGCCAGGAGTTTTTCCACCACTCTAGGTTTTGTAATAGAGCACCTAGATGTCTTAAATGTTCAGGGGGTCATCTCACCTCTGAATGTAAAAAGTCCATTAAAACCCCAGCTAAATGTGCAAATTGCAGTGGTCCTCACCCTGCAAATTATTCAGGATGCCCCAAAAATCCCCATAACAACACAAACAACAAGAAGAAGCAACAGGTACCACATGTCCGACAGGTGAATACCGGCGCACGCGCCCAGAACACCACACCACCACAACAACTGTACTCAGGTGCAGTTAAGAAGAACACACAACATGATTCTATTGACACAGCAAGTTTGATGTCTCAGATGGCACAAATGATGCTTCAGTGGGGACAAATGCTGTCCATACTGCAAACTAAAATCTAAATCTTAAAACTCACACTCTCAGGTTTTTCTTGTAGTCTTTTTACTTTTTGCACTTAATTTCTACATTTTTCACTAATTTTTACATTACAACATCAATTGCGCTTCTGCGTCAGAACTGACTCAGTGGTGAACTCACTGCCCGCCCGCTCATATTGATTGCCTCCTCTTTTTTTGCTAGGTGATCGTTTTCCTTCCTTGCGCTTCCTCCCGATTTCTCCCCGGTTCGTCCGCCCTGCGCGGCCACCTCGGAGCCAGTTCCTCTGCCCCCCACGCCGGGGGTTACTTGATTTTTTATTTTTCGTACATGGATTTTCTATTCTCCTCACATTGGGTAAAAGCGCTACGCGCTGTAGACCCGAAAATTCTAATTTTAGTTAGTTAAAATGCAATTTGCAGTCTTAACTTCCTTCAATACTAGTCTAAAATGTTTATTGAAGAATATTTCTCTAGGAAAGTAGGTTGTACAAGATCCTAATGATGTATTTCTAGAAATTTACATAAAACTACATTTGAGAAATTTTCTTTCCCCAGTAAGTTTGAAGTTAAAAATTGTGTGTATTCTGTTTTCTTGGGATGTACTTATAAAACATATTTTTTATATGAAATTAAGAAGATTCAGTTCTTGTAAAAGAATTATTGGATTTTCATGGGATGAATTACTTGTCTTCAAATGAATAAATAAATTAAAGATATTAAATTTCTTCCCAAAGTACAATGCAAAGTAGCTGAGATTAGTATCTAAAGAGAGTAACTATTTAAAGTTAAAAAACATTTATACACTTTTCTCAGTTTCATATTCAATGCCAATTTAAAATATTTCTCCCCGATGGAAATTTAATGTAAATAATATGTACTAATATCTAACCTAATTATAATTATTTTAAAAAAAAATAGAAAAAACATATGGTTTATTAATAATTTGTGCAATTTTGGCTTCCACACAAATGAAGTACTTAAAAGAAATCAAATTATCAATGCTTGATTGGAAAATTTGGCTACCTGATTTCTGTACCTGAAAATACTATATTAACTTTGATATAGAGTAAAAAATATCACTGAATGATTTGTAATCAGTAATTTGTATTACTTCTGTATGATTTTAATGTATTCTTTCAAATAAGGGTAAATATAATCTATATTTTTATTTCTTAATAACTTAGTTCACATTCAATTTTGTATTTATTTTTAAAGTTATGGTAACCTGAGAAATTTTCATGAAGATTTACATGAAAGCATGTATTAAAAGTTTATTCCACAATGTATTAATTACAGTTATTTGTGTAATGCAATTCAGTCAATTGAAAAACTCCATATACAAAAGAAAATTTTTATTTTGAACAAAATTTCAACACTATATATATATATATATACACACACATATATAATTAACAATTTCTCATCCACAATATTAGTTCAATTAAAACAAATAGTAATAAAAACAATTATATAAATGCAATGATGAACATTGAAAAGTCACTAACAAATATTCTCTAAAAGACTAAAATTATAAGTACATTTAGCCTTATAAAAAACATCAGCTAGTATCTCAACCAAACAAAATTCTTATTATAAAACACAAATAAAAGTGAATTAAAAGAGTAATCTGAAAGGGAAAAAATTAAGGAATGTATATAATCCTTATTTTTGTTCGGTTTGAAATTTCCAACAAAGTAGCTGTAACACAATAACTACTTTCACATATTATTACATTCAAATTAATATCTAAGGTACAAAAAAATTACATTCAGACATTTATATATAATTATTAACCTTTCAATTTGCTGTATTCGGTATAAAGTTGTACAAGATAACATTAGTTTTAGGCTTCTATCACTAGTTTTCGAAATATATCTTTTACAAACTATGCCACTTATCTTGTAATAGTAAAATTAATACATTTTCTCATTTGCAAGTTCTAAACAAGATATTTACATACATTTTATATATACGTTGTATTACTTATCTTTAATATACATATATTAAATGTATTACCTTGCAGTAATTTACACTCCCCCCCCCCTTTATTTAAATATTCCCCATAATAATACTTAAAAATGTAAGGCAGGTTTTTGAACTTTCAAGGTGTAAATATGCAGTAGATGAAACCAGGATAAAAGCAAAACACGTGTACACAAAAAGTGAAATATGATCAAAATTGCATCACATAAAGGTATAGATCCTTTTTTTTTATCCAAATTTAACTATAACTAGAAACAAGATTTTGGTATAAAAGAAATTCATTTTGGAAATCAAATGTTTTGCTCCTTTAACGTCATTAGGTTTGATGCACACACAATTCATGGTTCCATAAAAAGATACTATTCATTAAATTACAGATACAAATAAGACAGTAACACACGAGAAATAATGGCACTTTACAAAGATAGAGATTAATGCAAGATCAATATAAAATAAATTATGACAGAAGATTAACTAATGTTTTCCTGAAAAGAGAAACAAAAAAAATTAAGTCTGTTAACTCTATTTTTATTACTCTAAAAATTGGAAATTATAAGTGATATCATCATCAACAAAATAGTATAAATGGCAGCGCAACACAGTAATTTTTTTTTACGGCTAAAATGTTAATTTCTTTTTAAAAGTTATTTTAATTTTTTTTCTTTAAAATCATTACATAATAAATATTATTAAAAAGATTAATAAATAACTTAACAATCAAACAATCAATGATTGATGGGTGCATTTTGTGTGTTTGAAGTTTTTGGTATTACACTATAGTTTTATTCAGAATTATTTTTATTTACATGCATTCTTTTGACTTAGTTCTTGCTTTAATAGAATTCAGAAGTAAGTGTGAACCAACATTAATTAAACTTTTT
>BMAO01026876.1:0-16956 GCA_019973975.1 Trichonephila clavata | reverse complement strand
ACAACGCCCGTGTCACAAGGCTAAAATTGTGTTGGAGTGGTTCCAGGAACATGATGCTGAATTCCAGTTAATGTCCTGGCCACCTAACTCACCAGATCTCCATCCGATAGAACACATTTAGGATCTCATGGGACGGCAGCTCAGAGTTCAAAGACCACCAAATCGCAATATCTCGGATTTGCATGACCGTTGCTTAAACATCTGGTACGATCAGTCTCCAGCCATCTACTAAGGACTTGTGGCATCCATGGCAAGGCGGGTTGAAGCTGTGTTGCTCACCAAAGATGGGCCAACTCGTTATTGAAAGGTGGTCATAATGTTTTGGTTCTTGAGTGTATAACAGCAACAAAAAACTATATTATATAATCCTTTTATTTCTCAAAAGGTGTTTGCCGTGGTAGCCTAGTGGTCAAGGCATCGGATCGTGGCTAGTTTGTCAAGAGTTCGAGCCAGTAGCGCACAAAAAATTTTTTCAAGAGAGAGGGGTCCTTCATCGAAAGTCCCCAACTCAAGACAACATTACTTGATTCTTCTGATTTTGTTAACAAAAAACAGTAAGAAACAAATTATTGAATTAATAATTAGCATTAATTAATAAAATAAATTGTTAATTACAAGTACTTAATTAAATTTTATATTATATATATATATATATATATATATATAGGATTATCATCAATCAGAAAAAAGGGCTTGGGAGGGGAGGTTCCGGACCCTAGGACTTTCCCCTTGTGTGCGCTACTGGTTCGAGCCTAGTACCACTGAAGATCCGACGTGTAGAGGATCGATGCACATTAAATTTATCGAGAGCTCAAACGTCCTCCCATTGGTGTGGCGTAGTAGTTAGGAGAGGGGTGTCAGAGCTCAAGTGTTGTCTTCGTCACTTGACCATGGTTCGAAATTACGAGGTTCGTCGCCAAAAACCCTCGTGTAGCTGAACAGAGTGTGACGTTAATATGCACTCACTCTTTCTCAAAAGGTGAATATATTTTTCAATGATTCCAAATTCAAAAATAGGACTTTTTTTTTGTAGCATGAATAAAACATGTGTTATTAAATAAACAGTTAAAAAGATGAATAACGTATGTATAAATAAATTCAAGCATTTTAACTCAAATTATTTGAAATGTCAGTGGAACTTCAAATGGATTCGATGGGGGGGGGGATTCAACTTTGGATAAAATATTTAAGTGACTTGTACTCAGGGATGTTTTTTAGGAATCAAATATTTCATATTCCATTTTTACAAATGTTGGAATAAATGTTTTATTGTTCCAAATGTAAAAGGGAGATTTCAGTATGGAGCGACTTACTGCTGTTCTCGAGTTCATTTTCAGTATAAAAAAAGTTTGCCAGATCAAATTAAAAGTAATATTCCTTCAGTAGAGGAAAATGGTAGCTTACATCCAAAAATTGTGTGCCATCTAGAAATTTATTTTGCCAAGAAAACGATGTTATATTTTGAAGTAAAAACAAGCAAATCAATTTTCGAACTATTAGACTTAAGGATGCATATCGAATTTCAGATCTATTTCGTTGAGTACTGATCCACTAAAAATTAGTTTTATAAGAAATCCACTTTGGAATATGGTTACGGGTGCTTTCTTGAAGATTTTCAACGCATAAAGTAGCAATGACCAACTCGACAAAAAGCCGGAATTGTGAGCTATTTTTTTATTTATAATTAAAATTTTTGAGCTACATAATTTTTATTTGATGTAGATGTGTTTTCCAAGAGTTGATATATCATATAATTATCACACCTTTATATATAACTGTTGTAATAATGTACTTCAGTGTTATTTTTAATTTTCACAAAAATTAAATAGCAGTTTCATAGGATCTAAGTCTTCTTATCACTTCTTATCAAAGAAACTTGATGCTTGAAATTGTGAATCGTTCCAATATAATGTTTGTTAAATCTTCAACGTGCTTAATCCGTTATGGTTACAGATACTTTTATGAATTTTCAATTAAACTAGAGAGATATGATACACACAGGGCATGAAATCACCTATACAAATAAAATATTCGAATGCTCCATATTTATTTTCTATGCTCTGTAGAGGATCTACAGCATTCGCAAGAAAAGGTAGTATATTAGGAATACATTAACTATCCACTCGAGTTTCTATACATCGTTCTTAACGATACAAAAGATTAGAAGGAATCTAAAGCATAGAAAAAAGTAATGCTACTCTGTTTTATTTTATTTAAAAAACATTATTTCAAATTGTTTTCGTTCAAAGTGAGTGACAGAAAATACATTCGAAAAATATATTTCCTCAAACCTCTGAATAATTCTAAAACAGAAAACGTTTCACCCCTTTGAATGTATAACCCCTCGATGTTTACAAAAGTTTATCTGCATTGAAGCCTGCAACAAATCCCACGGTAACCTTACCATGGGACGCCACTCCTCAAAAAATACAAATCGTTTTCCGAGTTTTGATAGCAGCCTCAATAATTCCAGTTTTTCTCCTGATCCATCCTTACCACCCCTTTCAACACCCCTTTATCAATGTTCCGGAGTAGATTTTCTAAACTCAGCTAGGCTTAGCAGAATAAGAACTTTTTTTCTGCTAAAAGAGGTATTATCAAGTCAACTTTTGTTATTCACATTTATACCTGAAACTGAGCAGCATACTTTTTTTCGTTGTCAAGTTTGACAGTAAACCTCAGTTCATTTTAGATCTTACCACTTTGCAAAAAAAGGATTCCCCTGGGGAGAAAAAAGGAAGAAGAACTTTTCGAACACATCAAAAATGTTTTGTGAGAGGGATTTTTCATTTCCTACTTGGTGAAAATGGTATAATGGCTTACAGACAGGTAGCCTATGAGAAAATGGAAATTACTTGGCCTAAAATCTGAAAGGATCTATAAACACACATGCTCATTTTATATAAAGTAATATGAAATTCAATTTTAATCGAAATTCTTGTGTAAATGTCTAATTTTAACAAAATGATAAACATTAATCACAGGAAGAAAATATTCATTAAAATTTATATGTTTTCTATACACCCCCCTACCTATCTGTTATACGTAAAATTAATGATTTCGGAAGGAAAAAATTGAAGTGTTTTCATTTTTAAAAAAAAACACAATGAATAGAAAATAAACATAAAGTGGTATGAATAATCGGATGAATAATTCATAGAAATATAATCAAATTAGATTTAAAAACTCCTGTGAAAGGAATTTTTAATTGGTGAGTTTCATCTAAGAAGAAATACATAAATTTAAATTACACACAGAGAAAAAAAGGATGAACTAAAAATTTCTAGAATTGGTAATCATTATACATGTAGAGTTCATTAGGTCAAAGTACAAATCTATGTAGAGCTGTGTACACATATTTAGTGTTACAGATTGAAAACAAATTTTTTTTAAAAAAATACATTTTTCTAAATTCAAATTTTTAGATTTTTATAATACATACACAATGTTTTCTCTTTACTTATACAAAAAAGTTAAACTTCTTTTTCATCAAGAAAAATATTTCATGAATCGAATTAAATAAATTTAACTTTGTTTGAGTGTAATAACCATTAGTCAAAATTGCTCCAGAACTTAGAAAGTGTAACTAAAATATCCGTATTCTTTTAGATATCTGAAGACATCGCAAAATATACATTTTAGGATCAAAATTTTTTTTTTACTACACAAATATCTACAAGGGGTGATCAAATGAAAAGGTACGAAACGACATAAAAATGAAACAGTTAAATATTTGCATATTTCGCCAAGGAAGAATGTAGCGAGACATCTCGGGATGCCATTGGAGACTCTGACTGGGATCGGATCATGCGCGGGTGCCCGCATGCGCAGGAGAGAGCAAAGGCTCTTATAAAAAGCGGCCTCCAAATGATGCGAGCACAGAATTACTCGAGCACAGAAAAAGCATTAATTCCGATGTGTACTGTGAGACACTCCGACGCCTACGCAGGTCCATCAAGAACAAAAGACCGGGGCTGCTCACGGAGGGTGTGGTTCTGCTCCATGATAACGCGCGTACACACGTCTCCAGAGTCACACAAATGGAACTGGACAAGTTCCAATGGGAGACGTTGGACCATCCGTCCTACAGTCCGGACATGTCACCCTGCGATTTCCATGTGTTTGGTCCACTGAAGAAACACCTGAAAGGAAAGCGCTTCAACTCGGACGACGTACTCAAGGACACTGTGAAGGACTGGGTCTCGTCACAGCCACAGGAATTCTGGGAACAAGAATCCTGCGGCTTGTTCATCAGTGGGATCGTTGTGCTCAGGCCTATGGTGTATATTTTGAATAAAGTCTATATTTGTACCCACCGTGTCGTTTCGTACCTTTTCATTTGATCACCCCTTGTAATTAAAGGATGAGACAATAATTCTAAATTATCAACAGTAAACAGATTTGTGGGTTGTGTCAAATATTTTTTTATTTATATCTAAAAAATAATCTTGCCCAGATGATTTTGAAAACTACTCGAAGATTAATTAATTTTTTTCAGAATCTTCATTTACTGAATGCGCAAAATTCATCATGGAAAATCTTCCCACATTTTTCTTCCCACAATCTTGCCAATTTTTATGAGTTACTAAAACTAAATTTATTTTACACTTGTTTTAAAACCATTTAAACTGCTGCAGTGTGCGTTAGACTGCAATTTAATTTATCTTAAAGAAGGAATACAAAAAACCTGCGGTCGTGAATATTATTTATATTTCAGGTTTTACCTTAAGTAAGCTGATTATAAAAGGCCAGAAATATTTAAAATTTAGTCCTGAGTTGGCAACCCCCTCTTTTAACTACCCCACGACACCAAAGGGGAGGAACATTGAGCCTTTCGACAGACTTAACTTGCATCGGCCCCCTCTACATGGTAAGTCTTATAAGGCACCAGGACATGAGCCCACGTCATTCCAGTCACGAGTTCGTGACCATAACCACTAGGCTACCGCGGCCAGGAAATCTCCGGCGGAAAGAACGCTGTAGAAAGCTACAAAGTACAATTACTTTATTATTAACTTCGCATTTCGAAGCTAAATTATTGAAGCTAGCTATTTTTAATGGACCTCGCTATTTTTAACCTAGGTCAAATGACAAAGGCAACATCTGGCCACTCTCTACACTTTCGTGCCAGGTCAGGACTTAGAACCTCAACTGATTTAACATGCATCAGCTACTCTGCACGTCGGGTCTTCTGGACACCAAGACTCGGGTCGACAACACCGGTCACGGGTTCGGGGCTGTTACCACTCGGCTACAATGTGGCCACTGAAACACGAAGTGCAAGAATACAAATCAAGATCAGATGATTGTGGTGAGGATCGAACTGCAAACGGCATTACTGCCCGCTTTATTCCCTCTACCAGTTCATTCTTGGTGCTTAGCTGTGTGGGGTTGACGAATTACACTGACATTTGAGCTTAACCCCTCAAAATCAGCAGAATCGGATAATTTCTCAAGTTAAGAATCATATGCAAGTAGTATATTCTGAAGATATGTTAAACACAGCACACATTCTCTCTAACGATCATTTTGCATTTTATAATCTACCTAAACTTGTACACTTAAAAAGATAATTATGCATTATGCTCTGCATTTTATAAATATTACAAAGGATTATTAATACTGAGCCTTACCGAATAAGGTTTTTTCAAAAATCAAGTTCATTTCGGTGGGTTTTTTTTACCTTCTTAGTATAAAAAAATTCATTTCTGCCATTTAGAAATATATTTGCGAATTACTCAAAATTTATCTTCTTAATTCTTTTGCTTTGCAAAAATTGAAAACGTGTACTATCTGTATTTCTTTCTAGAAGCAATTTTTATAACCATCCTACCAAAATAATTACCTTAATTTAGAAGTGACTAGTGTTAAAAAACAAGCAATAAATACTTTTTTCAATTAGAAGAGTATTTTCTTAAGTTCTTTCTCAGAGCTTGTATTTAATTGATTGAAAAAGTATTTAGTCTCTATGTATGCATATGTGTTTTCACATAAAAAGAAATGCTATCAGAGTAAAATAGAATTCCTCCAGTAAGATATCTTTAATATGTGCATAAACCTTAAGAGAGAGAGAGAATCTCTTGTTTTAGTTTTAACTCATTTGAACTTTTTTTCCGGAGATTACAGACATTTTATTAACTAATGACATCATTACATTAATAAGACAATCTGCTATTTCAAATACTTGCGAGAATTTGTTAGAAAAAAAGGTACTAATTATTCACTTTATCTCTTTAAAGATAAAATTTTTCCGGTGTATTCATGTTTATTTTTTGTCATGCATCATGAAAGCAATTATTTATAACTAGAGATAAGATTTTAATTTATTTTTTGCTTACAGAAGCTTAAATTCATTTTGATATAGCCTTTACTTTATACTGGTATCATGCGAAAAAAATTTTAAAGGTTCAAAGAATGTGGGTTTACAGAAAACCTACTTTGCTAGTTGTATTCAAAACAGTAATTTATGTATATCGTATATTCCGGTGTATAATAATGTGCAACCTGTTTTTTTTTTCTTTTTTTTTCTATCTTTAAAAGGGATAGAAAAAATAACAGGTGCGCTTTATTTACCGGACATAAAAGAGAGATATTTCGCAAAAGAAATATCAGTATTAAAAAATTACATTTCTATATATAGCTGAATGCTGTTCATTTAAACGAAATGACATACATTATAAGCTTCCAACAATTAAATACTCTACGAATTTGTCTCACTTTCTTTTTTTCTCCCTTTTGCCTGTAACTTTAGAAGTATATCATTATTCAAAAGCCTGAGATAATACTTCAAATAAATGATTTCCAAAGATAGAGCTTTGCACATGTATGTTTTAAGTTTCTTCGTGGTAAAAAAAAAAGAGTTATGCGGCATTTACAAGCAAAAATAATTTTTTAAAGCGTCTGAATACGCAGATGCGTGTAGTACACCGTAATATGAGGTACATATTTTACTCTAAAAAATTATGCATGTTCTGCAACAAATTTTTTTAGACTGATTCTTGGGTATAGGATTTCATTCTAATTATGGGTGAAAGCCTTATTCTTATGTGTAGATTACTTTGAAAGTTCTCATTTCAAATCTTTTTTCTCCTATCCCTTTTCTTCTAACGAGAACATTATTCCATATTAGTTTTTCAAATGGTGTAATCTAAATTATAATAAGTAATTAAAAACGCTTCCATTGCAACGTGAAACCGAAACGCTTAAGTTTAATTTTATATATATATATCTATCAAAAGCCCTCTACTTTATGAAAACATCTCGGTGAGAGAAACTTCGATATCTATCCATTCATTAGTTATAATGGTTGAGAGGAATGCATTTATTAATTGGTAGGGTTAGAAGAATCGATACGAAGTGTCATTCTCACTCTTAATCGATATATTCTACTCCTTATTCCGTGTCTTTGTGGAAGTTTTCCCGACTTTCATCTTTTAGGAAATGTGGGAGATAATTTACTGAACGAAATACATTAGAAACCAATAAAATGAATGATTTGAAGATATATTTTTGGGAAAATTATAATTTAATAAATTAGTACAATTCCTAGAAAAATATATTAATATTTTACCTTGTACTACTTAGTTCAGTATTTACTTGTTTCAATACTTATTTTGTTCTAACTTTTAATTTTCAAAAGACAGCAAAATATCTTAACACACGTGAATTTATGAATTAGGCTGTATTTATACCTTAGGATCGAAGTAGTTTGATAACTATTGAACTTTAGTAAATATTTGCTATGAAATTTTAGTAAATATGAGCCAAGTGAAACAATAAAACTTATGTGAGTGTGGATTACTATAATAATTTTAGCAATTTATTACTGTGAGAATTATTTAAGGTAAGCAGAAAACGAATTTTTATTTGTATTTTTATTTGTATTATTACGTGTTTTCTCACGTAAATTAGAAAAATAAAGCACATTTAACACTTCAATTCAATTACCGTATATTAATCAGGTTACAATATTTTTTTTTATTTTAATGTACGAGTATATTTCTGATTTACGGCATTTGAGATTTTTTTTATTTAAAATTATGCAATTGAATTAGTGTTTGAAAATTTAAAATCTCTGATTCTATTTCCTTATCAAAAACTTAGCAAAGGTAAAAAAATTGAATAAATCAATTTTTTTTTAAAAAATTGATTTTATAATTTTTTGAACTAAGCATAGCAAATATTATTTTTTTAAGGAGCTCGGTGTTGTGTGACAATTAGGTATTATTTCCAAATTATTATTTAGGTATTATTTCCAAATTATTATTTATAATGTTTCATAATTTCATGTTTTTGAAATCCAAAAGAATTTTTACCTGTATATTTATGTTTTTTTGTAAATAATAGCTATCTGTTGTCTAAATTTTAAGTGTAATCTATACCATTATTTTCTCTGTTTATAGATCTTTAGTTGATCTGATTCAAAATTGTAAGGAGTTTTGCATCCAATTTTGATTTCTTACGTAAAAAATGTTCCTAAATTCAACAGCAAATCTATGAGAATAATCACATCTGAAATAAACATAAGAATAGAAAAACAACGCGGAAAAAGATGGTATTTTGCTTTCAGATTCAGCGTTTTAAAGTATATCATATTGTTTTTTCATTCGCAATTGCAAGTCAAATTTATCACGACATCTTATTTGAGAAAACATTTGTGAAATTCCATGTTTTTAAGCCAGATGTGCCAAATGAATGAGAACATTCAACAATTGGTCTTAAAGTTGCTGAGTGGTACATCTCGCGCCATCTATTTTCTGAAAAGTAAACCATACGTCGAAAAACAGATTACGTGTTTAGTACACACACACACATTGCATGTATTTTATTACATCAAAGAACGCTAGGTAAAATAAAAATAGCAAATTTCAGAAACTAACATGGAAATTCGAATTATTTTTAAAGCTAAAAAATATTCCTTAAAAATTTACCTAATTGTTAATACTAACTGCATTTTAATAGCGCATTGCCCACTGACACTGGCGGTTTTTTAAGAATTATAAGTTTAAAAATATAGACTGATAATAGGGTCAATGAAATAAATGTGTTATGACAACTGTAGTCAAATCTTTGGTAAAAAATCTTGGTGCTAATTTATTAAACCCCAAAGTAATTTTTTTGTAAATCGGAACATTTTGGAGGAAATAAGAATTAAAAATATTTTTATTTCTTTATTTGAAAAATTCTCAAAACAATTTATAAATATTACAGTATTTATATAAAAACTATTATTAATGCTATGAAGTACATTTAGTATTTGCTATTTATAAATAATAAAGTTTTCAAAATTTTAGTGAAAGGAACATAAAGCTTCGAGCAAATTATAACTTTTTTTTCAGTAAAAAGAAAAATTTCAACAGAACGAGCTTCACATAAATAATCTTTAACTTTAATTGTTTCATCTTGAGGTAGAATAGTCATCGGGGCACACGATGTCTGATGAGATCTTAATCCCCTGTCATGTGGCTGTTGTTAACATTTATGAATAGCTTGCCATGTTTAATTGGGTTCATATATTGGACCTGCTATTGAATATGGCAGTGAGCTTCTTGTAACTGCTTCTGAAGCGGTTCAGAACAAAATTGAAACTGTCCAAAATAATACCCTTAGAATCATAACAGGTGGAGCATTTTCAACACCCATCCAGGCCATGCAATTACAGGCAAATATTGAACCCCTGACCTTCCGGAGGAAAATGGAAGCTTTTAAGTTAATCCAGAGATTGAAGAGGCATGGTGACTTTTGGAGAAACTACAACCCTGCAGAATGTAGGTTAAAATCCCATTCTACATTCTTACATGTGACTAAAGAACTGTCTACTGATTTTGACATCCCTTCTTCTAACAGACAGTCCCTACTCGAGACTGGAGAATTTATTAGACATTTGAGCCCAGCCTGTTATAATTTGGATTTGGTGCTGCCAGTCAATAAAATATCCTGTATCACTACTGAATTGAGAATGGCTGCTTTGGCCACTATTGGCGAAAGATTCCCCGAGACACACTGGCTACATGTGTATACGGATGGTTCTGCTGCTGGGGCTAATCATAATGCTGGTGCGGGGGTTTACTCCAGGTACTTCAGCCTCAGCAGGGCAGTTGGTGCAAATTGTACTAACTATGATGGTGAAGTGTCTGCGGTCCATATGGCACTGGCTGAGGTTGGTAAAAGAGAAGATCGAAACATTGAAATTTTTATAGACTCACAGGCTGCTATTTTAGCAGTCTCTTCAGTTCTACCTTCGAGAAATGGGCTTGTTCTTGATTGCCAACGCATGATAAATTCTCTAATAAATAATGGTCGCAATGTAACCCTTCAGTGGGTACCAAGTCATTGTGGAGTGAAGAGTAACGAACTTGCAGATGCCTTAGCCTTAGCTTGCTCTGCTCTATCTCAGTCTGACTCTCCTCTTGGCTACCATAGCGTTAAGAGGATCATTGCTTCTAGATTCAAGACCCATCTTCGAGAGATTTTCAAGAACTCTGCGAATGGAAAAAGTTGGGGTTCCTTAATGGAGAGTCCCATTCCTTGCGACCTGTCAAGACCTGTGGGTGTCGCAAACTTCAGAGTCCAGACTGGACCTGACTACCTCAGAAATCCCCTTTTCAGATTTGGTTTTGCTGATTCTCCAACATGCCCACTTTGTTCTAATGGAGATATGTGTGGAGACCACCTGGACTCTTGTCCTGGACTTACCGGCATAGTAGCTGTTAATGCTGCTAACAAATTCTCTTCTTACGTGTGTGTCTCAGAACTGTATTGGGCTGCCCGACATAGACTGATGGCGCTCATGCCTAGGTCTGGCGTAGGTTAAAAAAAATGTTTAATTGGGTAGTATAAGAAATTAAAATAATTAGAAATTAAAATTAAACTTTGTTAGATTGCTACCTATTATATTAATTTAAAAATTGCTGGGGCTGCTTCTTTTACGTTGAAGTGAATGTATCATCTTAATTTCCGTTGCGCTCTGAAGCTCCACGAGAGCCATCGGACCTCGTTCGACCATTGTGCATTCAATACATTTTGTTAATTCTTATTAACTGTTGTTAAAGAAACTATGATTTTTAGAAGAGGTATTTATAATATACCTGTTTTGCCCTTTTTTTTACTATTCCCTTTTTGTGCTGATTCAACTTGAATATCTATATGCAGAAAGAAAATACTTTAAAAATTATACACATTTCCCAATAATATATAATATGCTTATTTAAAGGCTTCGGGAACGGAGAGATAGCGAGATAACAAATATATATAGTACATACTTTATCTTATTACCATTTTTCATAAGAGAATTGTCATTTACATTCCCACTCTCAACAGGGCTTCTAACCGTAATTTTCTTTTTCGTTCCGACTCAACTAAAAAGATAAATCGGTTCAGTTCCGGTTGTCAAATCTACAAAAATAACAGTTCTCGGTTCAGTTCCGAATGAATAATTTTATTTTATGTATACTCTTATTTGTACTAAAAAAATTATTCTATATTTCTATCAAAAACAAAAAACAATCTAATTCTATCAAAATTTGGAAGATTTGATCCTTTTTTTAATTAATACACTACGTGAATTGACACAATTAATTAGCATGTACGTATGATACGCGTGGTGAACAGAGAACGGTGAACATTGGCATTGTTATCCAATATATCTTGATAACATTTAAAAACCAGGTTCATGATTCTGATTTTGTCAATCTAAACGGTCCTTACAAACATCCGCGAATGATCGCAAGCTGAGAAGCGAAAAATATAACTGAGACTGATATTTTTCTTAAGAAAATCATCTCTACTCCTAGTTTATTCAACTGAATTAAATCTGACTTCAACGAGTAGTTTCATGCGAAACTGAAACAGAAAAGTAAGTGAAAACATCCAAACAGGAAATCGAGAAGCAATGTTCATGTAATGATGATATAATTATATGGTAGACTTTAAATTACAATATATTGAAAGCTGATTACAATAACAAAATGACTGAAGATGTTTCGAACCGAAATAAACCGATATATATTTTCCGGATCAGTTTCGGTTTTCGTTGCGACCAAAATAACGTTTTTTCCGGTCTTCGGTTCAGTTCCGGTTAGAAGCCCTGATATTCAATTTAAATGCTTCCATATTCTTAAAAATGAGAAGATACAATACTCATTTCCATAGGTTTTACTTTATAATTCTCATTTTTATATAGCCAAAAACGGTGCCTCTGTTCAACAAGTCAGTAATAACCCAGCCCCTTTTTCAACATTTAAACGAGTTTTTAATAGAAAGGCACTCACTAATTTCAGCATGCAACTAATGAAAAGAATCTCTAACAAAAAAAAATAGAAGAATCTCGACCTAGATGGCATCTCCGACTGGCCACGCGACCGATGTGGCCGTGGCTTAGTTCCGACTTTTAGAACTTAAGTACCTTGCCGCCTACTTACACAGGTTCAAGCTGGCTTCTGATCCATACAGCCCTATCTGACGAAGCCTATTGGTCATGAATGGTAACCACATTCTCCGTTGCAGAGCTCTCTGTGGAACAACTATCGCTGACAGATATTGGGAAGCAAGATGTCGAATGAGGAAATGACTGTTTTATGTTCACGTTCTTCTTTTGTAATTGCTATTTTATTGTCAAACCCCTCTGATATTTAAAATTTAAAAAAATTGTTTTCTTTACATATTCCTTTCAACATTTCAATGGCGTTTATTTTATTTATAAAAACTCTTACACTCTTCTACGTCCCATCATACCCCTAAAATATATATATATATATATATATATATATATATTCATTACATTGATAAAAAAAACAACTTTCATTCATAAAATTAAATTTTTCTAATAGAAACCAAAAGAAATGAAAATCTTTCAAGAGGAAAATAAAAGCTCATAAGCTACATAAATTCAAGAAGTGAACCAAAAATTAAATAAAAGCTTAAAATCTCTAAAAAAAATACGTTTCCGGCAAAGTTAATTTACGGAAATGATTACACCATCATTGAATTTATTTCTGAATTCTTAGTGACATTGGTTTGCTACGAGAAATGTTGGGGAAAAGATGTCATTAATGTTATTTTAATACATAAGTATTTTTTTTTTAAAAAAAATGTCTTAATGAAGCATTTCAAGCAACATAAAGGCGCAAAACCTTTTCAATGTCGACGAACGAATGTATGTAATAAAACACAAAAATACACAAATTCTAGTAGTGTTTTATTAATTTATTAAATTTTTAAACTCCTTTACGAAGGCAATGAATAAAACATCTTCATTAATTAATACACAACTTTATTTTTTACTCTTAATGTTAAATTCCCTGTAAAAGTGCGATAATGATTCCATTATGAAACAGGATGAAGTAAAGATAATTAAAGCAATTAGTGACAAATGAGTTTTTTTTTCTTTTGCAATGAATGCATAAAAATGTTAACAAAGTAATGCAAGGTTTTTTTAAAACTCCATTTCGCATAGAGCTCAATTATAGGCATCATAAAGGACAATATTAAAATTTCTTTTATTTTTCTTTGAAAATATATATTCAATAAAGGAATCAGAATTTCTTTTGTTCTTCTTTGAAAATATCATTACAATTATATAACCATAAGACGATAGTGAAAATTCTTTATGCAATTTTCAAGCAAATTGTTAAAAAGGGTTTATATAATAATCGCTTTAAAGCTCTCCTAATTATTTATATAAAAAAGAAGTTATTAAAAAGTTATTTTGAAAATAATACAATCTCTCACTTCAAGACAAACAGCGAGTGTTGATTTAACCAATCAGAGGGCTTTCCGGGATGATGCAAGACTTTTTATTGGTCACATCTTCACCAATCTATTTGCGGCCTTGGTGTGAGTGAGCCTTAAAGGTTTTATTCGAAAAAAGGGCTTTACCCCTGACATTTATAAAGAATAGAAAAGGGGGTTAGCGTGTGAGAAAAATGAGATTCTGTCTTAGGTACTTAAAAGTAAAATTTAATATTTAGAAGCGTCCAAATTGTGTTAGGAGTTTTATTTTTTAAATAAAACTTTTATGTTAAGTGTTGAAAGGTGAAAATATTCTGAAAAAAATTATTTTAAATGGTACTTTTAAAAGTAAAAGTGACAAATATCAAATCAATAATCTTCCCCATGTTTCCTTTAAAATAAGACCTAACTGAAAACTCACCTCAATCAAAATTTTTCTGGACGTTCTCAATATCAGCCCAATCTATTGTGACTGACTGAGTAGTAAATCTCACTAAGCCTGGACCTTTTGATTTTGAGCCACTATCAAGTGACGAGGACGACACCTGAGTTAATATTCGCCTCTCCGAGCTCCCATACTCATCCAGTCCCGACAGGCTTAATATGCTTTAGCCCCTCTATAAGGTGGATCTTTAGAGGTAACCAGAATCGAACCCAGGACTTTATACATACAATACCAGCCGTAAGTTTTTGATCAAAGCCACTCGGCAACAGAGACTGGATTTTGAATTAAAAAATACAACAAAATTGAATCCCTCGAATTACAAGTTTAGTTCTTTTTTTAAAAACAGCAGTTACATAAACAGGTGATATCAAAACAGCAAAGCATTTATTCAAAAAGAATTAACTACACAAATTATTTTTATATTTTCAATTAGATCATTAAATGAATGGACCAAACAATTCTTTGTAAAATAATTTGTTTCATTTCCAAAAGCAAACTCGGAGTTGTAAGAAAAATCTTTTCAAACCACGCCACATTAACGTGTTTGTATTTTTGGTTCAGAACTGAAAAATGTAAAAAATGTATATATATATTGTCAACATCTTTTAATTATCTTTTTTATAACCCTCGCAGCGAAATCGTTATCGCAATTTAAAGAAGACTCGTTTAAAAAAAAACCAAAAAAAATTGGATGTTTTTTTTTTTTTTTGAACTTTATGAATTACGTTTACGAGTTTGTTTGTAACAGACTGAAAAATATTTAATTTGCATTTATAAGCATATATATCTTTCTACATAAGAAAAATGAAAGGCTATCAGCCTAAATTAAAATTCTTCATTGAGATATCTTTCATATTTGAATGAAAACTTAATACTCGAGTTTGACTTTTTATTTTATCTCGGGAGTCTTTTTCTGACAATTTCAGGCATTATTTAAATATTGATGCTATTAAAATTCCTTAGATAATCTTGAATAAAAAGTTTATTTTTTTTAAATACCTGTACAAGTTTTACCGAAAAAACGGTGATTATAAAAATCTTTTTCTTAAAAAAAAGAAATATAACAGAGCTCTCTAACATTCTTTTTTAAAGATGCTTCACAAAAATGAGTACATAAAACTAAAAATAAGGTTTTCATTCATGCCGTGTAAATAATTTTTTAAAACTTATCACTACGTGAGCTAGGTTTTAGATTAGCTACTTCAATCTTCTTTTTAAAACTTCTAAGTACGCTAAAAAAATGACAAAAATACGGAAATTTTCTTTTGTACTTTTATGTGGCCTATATATTTGAGAAGCCCTCCTACAAATTTCAGTTCTGATATCCAGTTAGTTTTTAAGATATTTGTTTTCTGATTAAAGGTTTTAGTTTCGGTTTCATTTTAAAGCATTTTTCCTTCCTTAAATTTAATTAACTAAAACTATTTTTGAACACAATCCCTTTTTTCAGCGTGAATGGCTATTAACTGCAATTTTCAATACTAAAATCATTTCTGTGTATTTCTGGTCTTCGATTTATTTATTTTTTAAAGTAATTTTTTCATTTTTAAAGCCTTTAAAAACTGTTAATTCCAAACATTCGAATTCTTCTTTAGTTCTTGCGGAAATAGGCTTTCAAAAGTCGATATTTTTATACTTAGAGACTCTCCTATTCCGAGAAATAACAATTTCCTTTGCTCTCTTGAAAAGTAAACATCAGTCGCGTTAACAAATTCTATGTGCGTGAGTACCTGTAATCAGAGATTTGAATGATCATAGCTTAAGTCCATTGGCTAGAACGCTACTTATTAAGCCTGAATCGAGACCTTGATTTTCTGTTGTTGAAAGAATAAACTGATTAAGGCCACCATTTTTGTCCACTCAGGAATGATTTCAATTCCTGTAACTTCCCTCGACGAAGAGCCTTGCTCAGAGAGTTGATTACGTCACCATGTCATATAGCTGTTACCCTACTCTCCGACATTTTGCACCACGCTAACGTGAAGAGTTTAAGCCTCAACAGATTTAATATGCATCAGATTCCCTATACTATGGATCTTTCAAGGCATTAGCTCAAACTATTACATACAAGTTCAAAGTTTTATTTAAAAATAAACATACACGTGTTTAACAACAAAGTATTTTTGGGGTACATTGCTTTCATTCAAACATCACTTATACATGAAACGCGTGAGAACGCCTGCAAATACTTTAGCATCAAGCATGAATCTGAGAAATATTATATTTTTTAAGGAAGTGTTGAAAACAGATTTTATGTTCTATGAAAGATCAAATAGTTAATATTCATTAAACTTCAATGATTATTATAAGAAAATGTTTATTATTAAAAGCTTCAGACATTCATATGTGTAGTGATGACTCGTAATTAATATCACTTCCTCAGAAACCCAAAATGAGAGAAAGGATAGTTTTTGACAGAAGTAATGTTTTTATTAAAATTAAATTTAACCCACTTTAAACAAGTTGACAGAACTCAACTAGCTTACATTTCAGGATTGTGAAAAGGATCTCGTTACTTCTTCTGTTATTGCATCAAAACAAAGTAGACCCTCTTTAATATGTATAAACAAAATCAAAACAAATGTCCAGAGTGACCCAAAATGGCATCGAATCGATCTTACACGAATCGTAGAAAAAAGGCATATTTACTAAACCCCATCATTAACAGGAGCCTTAGCATCAAAAACCGTTAGAGTTTAATTCTATTAATCGTTCCAAAAGGCGAACGGGGAGAATTAAAACGGAGGTTCTCTCACATTTCCGACATTTGATGACTACGAACA